>LPNX011058222.1:44728-114534 GCA_001517045.1 Pseudotsuga menziesii | reverse complement strand
TGAACCCGTCTTGGTTGAACAAGATATTGACTTAAGGTGTTCACAGCAAAACAAATGTCTGGTTTGGTATTTGTTAAGTACATCAATGACCCAATGATCTGTTTGTAGTGAGTCACATCCACTAACTCTGATGAGTCATCAACTAACAGCTTCAGGTTGGAGTCCATGGGTGTGGCCATGGTTTTGCATTCCAACATATTGAATCTCTTAAAATCTCTACCGCATACTTTCCTTGGTTGAGAAAGATTCCTTCTGAACTTTGCCATACTTCCAAACCTAGGAAATAATGCATTAACCCAAGGTCTTTCGTCTCAAATTCTTCTGCTAGTTTCTTCTTGCTTTCCATAATCTGTTTCTCATTCCCTGTCAAGAATAAGTCATCCACATATAATAACAAGATGACAGGTTCATCTTCTACAACCTTGAGGTAAAGGTTAGGATCAACTTTTATTCTTGGTAAAGCCCATGTTCGACAGGAAACTATCTATTCTTCGATACCAAGCTCTGGGAGCTTGCTTTAGGCCACAGAGGGCCTTCTTCATCTTGCATATGTGAGTCCATCTATCTTCAACTTCAAATCCTTGTGACTATTCGATGAAAAAATCTTCCTCGATCATACCATTAAGGAAGACTTGTCTTTACTTCATCATGTACCTTGCTTCCTGGAGTGTCTCTTCAGAATTAATTCCCTCTTTCTTATAGAAACCTCTAGCCACGGCCCACAAGTGTTTCCTTACTTCTATCAGCAACATATTTTATCTTGCAAATCCATTTGGAAGATACCACATTCTTGCTTTCTGGTTTGAGTACTATATCCCAAACATCATTCTAGTATTCTTTCATCCTAACATCTTCCATGAGTTCGTCTTGTCAGATCATCAACATATCCTAGTCTTCTGCATTCAACCTTGAAGGTTGGAACCCACTTTACTCTTGGTAAAGTCTCGATCCATCACTGAGCTATCCATCATGTCGTACCGTGTCGAACTCAGATATCTTCAGTAGTCACTCCCCTTGAAGTGGAGTATCATATTCCCTCTTCATTCTGTACAGGTGGTTCTATGCTTGATATATACTTGTCAATAGAGTATGTCATGTCATAGTCTATTCTTTCTGAGGCAAATCACGAACCTTGCTTTGTGCACTTGTTCTTGTAGATCCATATGGAAGATACTACGTACTTTCCTTTATGTCTCGAAACCATATCGAATACATCATTCCTCATGATCAATTGTTACTCTTTGATCATAGATTCTTTCATAGCATTCTTTTCTTCATCTTGAGTTATCTCTTGTACCCATGGTGGTCTTCATCCTTCGAGGTGGATCTACCGCTCTCTGAAGCTCTTTCTTTCATCATGGTGTCTTTGAACCTGGAGCTTCAAATTCATGTTTATTGGAGTGAATCTTGAATTGTCATCACTTGTTCTTCGGAACGAGTCTCATCCTTCTTTTCTTGTAGGAGGTTGTACAGGACCTTTCCTACAATTCAAATGCACCAGTTGTGTGGTTAGAACTATTTCATAAAACATATGCATAACGACAAATTCTTATGCATCATGCAACTGTTTAGCCAATACAACATTCATCCATATCTCACAGAAACTTTCTAGATGCCTTCCATCTCTACCATGGCATCATTGAGATTGTGCACTAATCCAATATGTCAGCAAAGAAGTTTCATTCTAGATAAGTAGCAATGGAGAGATGTATAGCACCATGAGCTACTTACCCATCACATGCATATTAGTAGTATATTGTCATTAATGCAAACAGTCTATCATGCATAACACATCAACTAAATATAATCAAATGCATAACAAAACAATATCATGCAATGACAATTGAATACTTATCTTTTATTCATTTCGTGGGTAGACTCCTTCTTGATCCTTTTACTTCATCATCTTCTTCATTCATGACATCATCATTTCTTATCCAAATGATAAGATGGATAAGAGGTTCTTCAAGAATTGAGTTCACATTCCTCGTCGCTTCAGGGATCTTCTTTGAATGGTGAGAGCTTGATCTTCAATTGCTCCCATCTTCTTCTTCTCTTCTTATGAGTCGACTGAAAGTAATCACTTCCTTCTGGCACACATTCCTCGCATGAATAAATCCCATGATCCTGGGAGGCTATTCAAGGTGGCTATCACCAGTTCTTCTTTTACCTGTTTCTTAAGGTCATCTTTTGATGTATGTTCTTTCCTTCAAATAGCTTGGTCAAGGAATCAAACATCTCTTTCGGTGTCTTTAGGGAAAACACTTGTGGTACAAGTTGATCCGTGACTGAATCAACAATGATCTTCTTGGCCTTGACCAAGTTCTTCTGGTGTAAGGCTTTGAGGCTCATCTCCCTCTAGAACTGGAACCTCTCTACTCATGTAGGTGTCCAATTCATTTTCTTCAGAGAGATCAAATACTTCTATGCTTGGAAGTTGTCAACTTCACCAAGCTTATCATCAAGCTGATGTGATAGATCACTTTGAAATGAGAACCTCAAATGCAAATAGCAAAATATTAGATCTTACCGATTTGAGGTGTCTGTCCTGCTTTCGGAGCTGGCTGATCTAGGGTTTGTCAGAGAAACCCTAATTTTCAAAACTTGGAATCTTTCAGATTTGATTGGATAGAAAGATAGATCTCTTCAAATGGAGCTGTCCAATGTACTCCTTTTCTGAAAACAGTGGAGCGAATCTCCCGGAATAGGAAGCCCTAGTTTTCCAATTTCTTCTGCAGAAATACCTGTCACTGTTTCTGTGATATCTCCGAAATTACTGTTTCTCTGTGTCTGCAATCTCGCACTAAGGTACCATCGCATTTCCTTGATCTAACACCACAGGTTTCATCAGAATTGGTTTCACCAATTGGGATTTATGATCCTTTTCCCAAGTTGACCTGTTACAGAATTGTTTTGAACAACGAAGTTGTACGGCCTGCCACGTGTCACTGTTTCATCCTCTGGTTTTGAAATTCGGACCATAGAAAGTACAGTCCGTGCTCTTTTTGGAACATCTTCAGGAATTCCATTTGGACCTCTGTAGCCCAAGCTATAGCAATTCTCTCCAGGTGTCCTGTTTAGGGATGAATTTTGGAAGAGGGTGGAACCCTAATTTGGAGGGATCATATCTCCTAGAATATAGTGAATCTGAGGCTGATTTTTGGACACAGTGTACATTAGGATTTTATCTTCGGCCTCTGCAATTTTTAGCGCCTGAACCTTCTCCAATCACGGGATATAGCGAATGTACCAAAACTTAGTAGTTTTAGTATTTATGGTTTTTCTAGCTTGAGGTCAAACTAGGTTTTGACTTTCCCAGAGTTTCACCCAACCAAAAATCTTGATCCAGGTCTCTAAACTTCGATTTTGATGAGGAGAGAAATCCTATGCCAGGCTCACTGAAAAATTCTTCTTCTACAAGAAGCCCTAATTTCCCGCACCGAAAACTGAAAATGCTCGAAATTGAATTCCGCTTCGACAGAAAGATGCGCCCTTCAATGGAGAGTCAGCCTAGCCTTCTTTTGCTGATCGATTGTGGAGAGAGAACCAAAAATTAAGAAGCCCTAGCTTCTGTAGCTGCACAATGTTTTCTTTCAGGGTGGCTCTGATACCATGTTAAATTTTCATATGCTAAGCTAGATCATTAGTATTTCATTCCAATTTCATAACAAAAGCATATAAACAGGATCATTGAAAGATAGACAAGCACAACCATACAAAAGGAACACAAAGATTTATCCTAGGAAAACCCTAAAGGGAAAAACCCAACAAAAGCTTCCTCAATATAGATGCCCCAAAAGATAAAACCAACAAGGAGATCAAAGCCTGATCCTCCTCCTTCTCCAGCTACTTCTCTCTCTCCACTAATGCGCTATACAAGTGAGTGTGTGCTCCAAATGAGGAGCGCTACACCTCTATTTATATTCATCCGTTCACTTTAATTAACTCATTCGACATGTAGTCTCGAGTTAAATCATGTAGGCTCGAGTTACACATCTAGGCTCAAGTAACCACACTGGGGTGCTAATGACCCACCTTTACAATTAGAGGGGACTACCTCATAACTCTTATTAGTTCTTTCGATTAGAAGCATCGGGGTACAAAGTAATACAAGTGGTTCTCCCGATAGGACCATCGAGGACCACAAAAAGATACATATAGAATATTCTTCGAAGTTACAATATTTCAACACACGAGACCAGATGTAATGTTCCGTTTTTATAAAAAGGGAATAACTGAGGACTAATAGCACTAGGAGCAGAAAGGTACGTGAATTCAGTATTATTAAGTCATCAGTGTAGTAAGAAGGCCATAAGAGTTCATATCATAAAGCATGCGGAGCATGCATGCCTTATTTTAGTGTTAAAGTCAACATGAAATTAGAATTGCATGCATGCAAAAGTGAAGCATAAACCCTAAAAGTGTCATGCAAACCCTAAAAGTACATGTTATTCTATTTAAGAAGGGTTATTGGACCAAAGAGAATAACTTTTGATTATTATATGATTTTGGAGCTCTTGAGTAGCAGCACAGCGTGCGGCCACAACAGTTGGGGTTGAAGACGACGTCTTCGGCTAACGAGGTTTCGGCAGTGAGATATCTGCCCTAGTCTCATCCAGGGTAAACCATCTAGGTTCACCATCCGCTCTTCAATTTATTCATTCCTTTACAGTTATCCAGTATTCATTAGAGATTGTTTGCAGGGGCACGTGTGCAGCCGTAAGGGGGTTTTTAGCTGGAAAACCCCCAATCATTCGCTGGGTCCTCAGATCTCAGTTTACCTTCAGAACCCAGGCACCATTCTCATCATCAGTATCATACTCCAGTACTTGGTGATTATTAGATCCGGTCTTGCTCATCCGGAGCAGTTATCAGCAGTTTCGGGATCAGGGGGCGAGCAGCTAAACATCTAGATCAATTTGCTAGCCTGCCTAGAGACCTCAAAACTTCCGCATGTGTCAGGCATCCTCTCCGGCACTGGAAGACTACCACTCCTGCAAATTCTGAGCTTCAACGGGTACCTCCTTCACTGAAAACGTCACCCTCAGCTGATTTTGGGCTCGTGCTGTTGGGGTATCACCGAAGGCAGAAAGCACCAGTTCGTCATCAGATCGGCACTTGATGCATGCATATTCTCTCAGGAGCATTTCAACCGGCTTATCAATGGTAAGTGTTCCATTATATCTTGCAAACCCTAACCCTAAATTCAACTATAATATAGGGCAGTTTTGCATGGCAATTTGCATGCCCGACTATTTTAGTATTTTTGCATAGAGTTAGAAAATATCAGTTTGGGATATTACAGTGGTATCAGAGCATGATCCTTACTAGCTGTGGGCACATAGCAATTGAATAAAAGTGCATGTTGATGCATGCTTGTACATGCAAATGCATGTCAGTGATGTTGGTGAAATGCATGCCAGAACAAAGGTTTTTCTTTGTAGCTTGTGAGAACATGAAGACAATGAGAAGGATCTTGACTGGAAATTGGCAGAGGTTAGAAGTACTTCAACACTTGTCTCGATATCAGGAGTATCTAGCCTTGGGTGATGAGGTATGTGTAGCATTGTCCTTTCAAGATTATTACACCATCAAGTTGGGGAGCCATTCCAAGGATTTGGATGAGGATCTTCTTAAAGGCATAGTTGGGGGAGGGAAGAAAGATGAGTATGAAGGACAAGTTGTTGGTGAGCTTCATTTGGAGTTAACAGTACATGATGAGGATGTGCATGAGGAGATCGCATTAGAGACATTCTGTGAGTCTAGCGACACAAGCACATTCGCTAGTCAGATTGTGGACAAGCCATGTGATGAGTTGAAGTTGGTACACTCTTCATCACCTACAGCAGGAGTCTAGAGTTATGTCAGGCGAAATACATGATGTGCAAGGCAATGAGCACAACAGTCGAGACAGTGAGCAGTCACACATGGAGGTTAGGGAGAGCTTATACATGCATGAGATAGAGCTTCTAGATGATAGTCACCGAAAGAAGATTGAACGTGTTAAAGAAAGCATTCTAGCGATGAAAGAGAGGACAAAGATACTCCGAGACACCATAGTACAACGAGATGTTGAGCTTACAGTTCTTCGAGTTGTATGTACCGAGTCAGCGGTCAGGATTTATAGTATTGAACAATAGTTAGATTCCTTGATGGGGCAGCAGGAGAAACATACTATTGCATTTCAAAGCAGTCCTCTTCAGGAGTACATAGACAAGGCTTGCAGTAGCTTGAGTCCACATTTGCATAATGGCAGATGGTTTTTACAAGTTGGTCAGGATTGAGAAATTGGGTAGCAGTATATGAGCATTCCAGTTGAAATCAAAAGGGCAGAATGTCATCTTGGTAGGATTATTCCTTGTGATGGTGCTTATGGAGAAGGTCTGTTTTGGCGGTTGGATTGGAGAGAGATTAAGAGTTGGTGTCCTATTGAGTGGGCGGTTCTTGGGAAGACATTCCTAGCTAGAGGTATAGTCCCACAAGAACCTTGGGATATTTGGGATGAAAGATGCACAAGTTTGCATTGGGAGTTACTTGGGAGTCTATGATATGAGGGATGGATACAGTGTTTACTGAGGGAGTTACTTGGGAGTCTACATGATGCTCCTTGTGTCGATACTACGCAGGGTAGCATCGGATGCATTTTGACCTCTGCAATTCTCAGATTGATTTGGGACCCTGGGATTATAGTGACTGACAGTTTAGTGATTGCTAGAGGATGCTTTCACGAGGTCTCTAGTGATTGTACCATACAGTGCAGTGTTTTGAGCAGAGGGTGCTACAAATCTCCTAGGATAATTTGGGACCCTGGGATCATCCCCAGATTCGGTTGGTTCAGTTGATTGATTGTGGATTTGTGTTGGCATTGCTTGAGGACAAGCAATCTTTGGCGAGGGAGGACTGTAATGTTTCGTTTATTATAAAAAGGGAATAACTGAGGACTAATAGCACTAAGAGCAGAAAGGTACATCAATTCAGTATTATTAAGTCATCAGTGTAGTAATAAGGCCATAAGAGTTCATATCATAAAGCATGCGGAGCATGCATGCCTTATTTTAGTGTTAAAGTCAACATGAAATTAGAAAGTGTTAAAGTCAACATGAAATTAGAATTGCATGCATGCAAAAGTGAAGCGTAAACCCTAAAAGTGACATGCAAACCCTAAAAGTACATGTTATTGTATTTAAGAAGGGTTGTTGGACCAAAGAGAATAACTTTTGATTATTATATGATTTTGGAGCTCTTGAGTAGCAGCACAGCAGTTGGGGTTGAAGACGGTGTCTTCGGCTAACGGGGTTTCGACAGTGAGATATTTGCCCTAGTCTCATCCAGGGTAAACCATCCAGGTTCACCATCCGCTCTTCAATTTATTCATTCCTTTACAGTTATCCAGTATCCATCAGAGATTGTTTGCAAGGGCACGTGTGTGTAAGGGGGTTTTTAGCTGGAAAACCCCAAATCATTCGCTGGGTCCTCAGATCTCAGTTTACCTTCAGAACCCAGGCACCATTCTCATCATCGGTATCATACTCCAGTACTCGGTGATTATCAGATTCGGTCTTGCTCATCTAGAGCAGTTATCAGCAGTTTCGGGATAAGGGGGGCGTGAGCAACTAAAGATCCAGATCAATTCGCTAGCCTACCTAGAGACCTCAGAACTTCTGCATGTGTCAGGCATCCTCTCCGGCACTGGAAGAATACCACTCCTGCAAATTCTTAGCTTCAATGGGTACGTCCTTCACTGAAAACGTCACCCTCAGCGGATTTTGGGTTCATGCTGCTGGGGTATCACCGGAAGCAGAAAGCACCAGTTCATCACCAAATCGGGTCTTGATGCATGCATATTCTCTTAGGAACATTTCAGCCGGCTTATCAATGGTAAGTGTTCCATTCTATCTTGCAAACCCTAACCATAAATTCAGCTATAATATAGGGCAGTTATGCATGGCAATTTGCATGCCTGACTATTTTAGTAATTTTGCATAGAGTTAGAAAATACCAGTGTTTGGGATATTACACCAGATATCTGTTACACAGTGAATGCTCTAAGTCAGTTCATGTCCGATTCGAAGCACATACACTAGGTAGCGACCAAACATGTACTCAAATATGTGCGAGGTACTATCACTTATGGGCTCAGGTATACTTCTAGTAGTGGAGTATTGTTAGCAGGATATGCTAACTCAGATTGGGCTGGCAGTGCAGTAGACCGAAAAAGTACTTCAGGTTACTGCTTCAGTATGGGATCTGCAATGATCTCTTGGTCCAACAGGAAATAAGGTTCCATAATACAGAGTACAGCTGAAGCTGAGTATATTGTTGCAATTGATGCCTACAAGGAAGTAGTTTGGCTTAGGAAACTACTATTTGATTTGTTTGGTGGAAAGCTTGACTCAACGATTATCCATTGGGATAATCAGAGTTGCATTAGGCTTTAAGAGAATTCCGTGTTTCATGAAATATCGAAACACATTGAAATGAAATATCATTTCATCAGAGACCTAGTACAAAGAAGCACTCTGGAGTTGCAATACATTCGTATAGATAAACAGATCGCAGACATCCTAACCAAGCCTCTGACAACAACAAAGTTCGTGTACTTTCGTGACAAGCTTGGCATGGTAGAGAACACCTCTCTCCCTGATGAGAGGGAGTGTTGTTTTCTGAGCAACATCGAGAGCCATTCTCTTAGGAGAATGGGAACATCTGGTCAAGGATGAAGATGTGGAACCAGTCCAGCATTGGGGGAACTCAACCTTGAGTTGAGTAGCCATTTTAATGAATAGGGACATCCGGTTAAGGACCAAGATGTGGAACTAGTCCAACATTGGGGAAACTCAACCTTGAGTTGAGTAGCCATTTTGATGAATGGGGACATCTGGTCAAGGACCAAGATTTAGAACCAGTCCGGCACTGGGGGAACGCAACCTTGAGTTGAGTAGCCATTTTGATGAATGGGGACATCTGGTCAAGGACCAGGATGTGGAACCAGTCTAGCATTAGGGAAACTCAACCTTGAGTTGAGCAGCCATTCTATTGAATGGGGACACTGGTCGAGGACCAAGATATGGAACCAGTCCAACACTGGGGGAACTTAGCCTAGAGCAGAGTGGCCATTCTTTGAATGGAGGCACCTAGTCAGTTACCAGGAAGATGAACCAGTCTAGTAATGGAGGACTCAGCTTAGGGATGAGGGCCATTCTCTGGGAGAATGGAGGCGCTTTGTCAGTTACCAAGTATTTGACCCTGGGTCAAATTATGCAGCTTATGGATGAAGCACATGGTCAGTTATCAGGACATCACTATAAGTCCTACATCGGGTTTGGGCTTGTGAGACACTCCTACCCTCGATCTGTGGGCTTTTCGATCTTCTCCAAGGCTTAGCTATCCTTGGTTAAGACACCTAGTACTTGATCTTGGTGGCACAAGGAGTGTGAGATAAAAGCATTAGTAATTCTCTCTATTTATGATGATGCACTTTAAGTGGGGATGAAGGACCCCTATGGCCATTTGTTTTGATCACAGGGCACTTAAAGAAGGCTAAAGGTGAAAATAAAAAAAAATACAAAAAGACCCTTAGATCACTAAGGAGTCAAAGTGAAAGTACAAAAAGACCTTTAGTACCACTAAAGGTAAAAGTAAAAAAGATAAAAGAATAAAATATTATTATTTTGTTCTTTTAAGTTTTGGTCCACATCCAGGTGATTCAAGGCTATAAAAGAAGATTAATCCATTTCATTTTACATACACACTTGCTCATCATACAATTGCTCCGAGGAAGAATTTCGCTGGTCTTGAAGAAAATAAAAAATTCTTGTGGTTATGCCCTAGCATGGAGATTTCTAGCTAGGGAACCCAGTCTTGTTACTGTCAAACCCTGAGTTAGGGTTTCACTCACGGTGATTATTTGCAGTAGCATCTTCATTCCCCTCACGAGCAACTCTTCCACCTCCAAGCAATAGCTTTAGTTCATGTGCAACCCTATTAGACAACCCGAATATCTTCACGAGCTACCCTTCCTCTTCGGGCAGCCTTTGTTTAGCTCCCAACACTTTTGGGCATGCTGCAAATATATCCGGGCAACTCCGTCCTTCACGGGCTGCCCATCCTCAGCCTCAGACTCTTAACAGTGCACTCGGGCAGCTTTGATCCTTCACGGGCAACTTCCAGTTGGTTGCTATCAATCCTGGGCAGCTCCAACAGTATCTCGGCAGCGTGATACAAGTTCAGGCAGCTTGGTGCAGGCTCGGGCAGACAGGAACAGGACTCGAGCAGGCATCCAGGCAGTAGCAACAGCTTCCGGGCAACTCCGTACTGGTTTGGGAAGACAGGTACTGACTAGGGCATGCATCCGGGTAGTCTGGGCAGGTAGCAACATATTTGGGCAATTATTTTTCGTGGATTTTTGATTGTGGTTCAAGCCTATTAGGGTTTGAGAATTATTGGAGAACATTCATCTTAGAATTCAGAGATTGAAGAAACACGAGTCATCTCATTTAAGAGATGAATTACTAATGCTTTTGGGGTTTTTGTCCTTTAAAGGTTTCCCTGTGAAAAAATCTTGTGTTTAGTGTGTGTGATGTTTTGATGTATCTACTGCACTTGTTTATTGTTATCTATGCTATAGTCTGCAAATTTTTTAAGAATTCATGCTAATGCTAAAATTCAACATGGTATCAGAGCTTAACATGTGAAGACCCTGGTAAGAGGCAGATTAGTGTTGTCTTTCTAAACCTTGGGACAGTTTTGCAGACTTAGATAACTACTTGTGTAACAGAGATGACGACCAATCCTTTTAGACCGGAAGAGAAGCTTGAAGGTTTAGTAAACTACAACTCTTGGAAGGCTAGGCTCACACCCATCCTCGAGGAAAATGACCTAGATGACTTGGTGTTCAACATCATAGAAGAACCAACATCTAATGCTGACAGGATTGCTTTCAAGAAGAAGCAAGCAAAGGCTAGAAGGATCATCTATGATTCAGTCAAGGAAACCTTGATGCCCAACATCACATCTTTGAAGACTGCCAAAGAATGCTTTGACACCTTGACGAACCTGTATGAAAAGAAGGCTCCCAGTTAGAAGAGAGTTTTGAAGTAAAGGATTCAGACACTAATGATGAGCAGGGACGAAGGAGTTGGACCTCTCTTCACAAAGATTGCACAGGTAAGAGACCAACTTACTGCTATTGGTATTACTGTGGATGATGATGACCTTGTGCAGACTGTAGTCGATGGTCTCCCAAACTCTTGGGAAATGTTTTTGGCATTAGAAAGTGGACGTGAAAATCAACCAAACTTTGATAGACTTTGGCATTATTGGTTGGAAGAAGAAGGAAGAGTTTCAGGCAAGGCAACTGGCACTAAGGAAGGAAACCTTGCTCTTACGGCTAAGACAACGAAGTTCAAGCGACACTCCACTCATAAAAAGAAGGGAAATAAACCACAAGGTAAGTACGTTGATGTTTCAAAGGTGGAATGCTATAATTGTCATAAGATTGGGCACTTTGCTAAGGATTGTAGGCAACCCAAGAGGAAGTTCAAAAGAAGATTCCAAGCCTTTGCTGTGGAAGAAGAAGAAGAAGAACCTAAGCAGAAGAAGAATACCAAGCCTACCAAAGAAGATGAACCCAAAACATAATATTACCTGATCTCTGCTCTTTCTGGATCCATCACTACAGTGCTAACTCTTGGTAGGTAGATATTGGTGCTTTCAGACATATGACAGGTAATCGTGGAGCACTCACCAGCTACAGAAAGAAGAAGTTCACTATTTAAGTGGAACTTGGAGATGACTCCACCTACAAGATTGAAGGAGTTTGCTCAACCTCACTTCAACTTGATTCAGGTACGGTTTTGCATATTGATGACGTCTTAAATGTTCTTGGTTTGAAGAAAAAACCCCTCTTTATTGCTGGCTTAGAGGACAAGGGTTATAGAGTCCTCTTCATGGATAAGGGTTACAACTTTGTTTGGAGCATATTCCTTGAATAAAAGATTCCCAATCTCTTGGAAGACCATTCAGGGTGGTAATTACAACTTCTACATCTTCTATCATGTCGCCAATAGCTTCCAGCTGCTCCTCAATTTATGATACTCTTGTGGAGTATGTGTGCATGGTTTCTGACTTCTAAACCTTTACACTTTTGATTTGATTTCTTAAATTTATCTTCTTGTTGATATTTCTTCCTTCAAATAGGTTGGATAGGGCATCAAACATTTCCTTTCGTGTTCTCCTTGAAGATACTTGAGAGATCAAGTTATCTTTAATGGAGTTAGCTATGATTCTTTTAACCTTGATCATATCCTTCTTGTGCTTGGCCTTAGCTTCATCTCCTTCCGTTTTTGCAAATTCCTCCTTTATGAAGCCTTCTAGGTCATTCTCTTCTAGGATGAGCATGATCTAATACTTCCATGCTGTGAAGTTCTCAACACCACCAAGCTTCTCATCCAACATGGTATTGTTTGTCATATTTAACAGAATGAGAACCTCAAATGGAAATAGAAGAAACAATACTCACTCGGAGAAGATTGCTCCTGGATGACCTCCTTCGGGATGACCTAGGGGTTGAGGGCAAAACCCTAATTTTCCAGTTGGAATCACTTGTAGGGATGAATGGTGGAAAAGATGTGCCTCCCCAAGGCAAGATAGACTATATCTTTCTCTTTTTAAGATTGATGATGGAACCTCAAGAAAATTGAAGCCCTAGTTCTTCCTAGCAATAGTGTCAGGCCCAAAAATGAAACTTCTCGGAATTCAGTTATATTTTCACATAAAGATGCACCCTCCTAGGGCGAGTTTAGCGAACCCTCTTTTTTGGTTGATCTGTCGAGGGATTTTTTTGAACACAATGTCTCCTTTGAGATGTTTTTACAGGGTATATAAACCAGAGATTCTGGTGTTCTCGTATCCTCTCCTTGCCTTAAAGACCAGATCGAGCACACGTCCCACAGTTGGAGCCAGAATGTTACCACCTAAGTTGTACTTGGTGGGTTTTTATCAAGTGAGCCTGGTGAACCGGACAAAAATAACTTGTTCGGACTTCAGAAGACCTTTGGAAGTACTTCTGGGAAGTGCTTGTTGTATTGTATCACATGTTCATACCCCATGGGGGAATTATAATAAATGTTCTAGCATGATAGTGTCTGTAAAAGACTCGGTCTCTTAGACTTTATTTGTCAATCCGATCAGCCCAGGGTGTTTTTTCCCTTGGTTATTATTGGTTGTTGACTAAACGACTGATAATTTCTGAGTTTTTCACTCCATACCTCCAAAGTTTGGGTGGTCGACTTGACATTTAGGCCTATTGAGGTTATTAGAGTCTATGTGTCAATGTATAAACATGCTAGACATCATGATCGAGTCATATGAACATGTCTAAGTCTCCCTAGGTTTTTTCAATTTTTCAAATTTTTAGTTTTTTCAGTGTTTTTTATTAAAATTTATTTTTTCCAAAACTTAGGCTATTTTTTAGTAGTTTAATTGGAAAAATTGATTTTGTAAGAAAAGTGGGCCAAATAATCAGTTTCAGTCATGTAGGTGCTCATTTTCAAGCTAAGAGCACCATGTAAACCCATGGACCCACTTTTTCCTAGTTTTGAGTGATTTTCCATCACTCAGGTCAAAAAGCCCCAAAAATCATTTATTGATTATTTTAATTAATAAATTGATGAATAATGGAGCAAATCCAAAATCATAGATCAGTGGATTCTCAGCCGATTTGATTGAAATCAGTCAGATCTGAACCAGATTGATTGGATCTGACAAATCCTTGACTAAAGAAGGTGATCAAATCAGATCCAGAGTTGATCTTCAGCAGCTTTTATGGGGAATTGCGCCTTCTCTCTCTCCTCCACACGTGTGGACTCTCTTGGATGCTCTGTGGACTGATGTGTCGGTTTATGGGTTGATGTGTCAGCTCAATCAAGCCCTCGGTTGACAAGTAGGCTCAGTTCAGCTTCAGATCTGCATTGATTGACTCTCCATCAGTTGATTTGATCTGTCTCCTTGGGCTTTGCGCCCCCCCATGGGTTGGATCTCCTGGTTTTGTATAAATCAAGCTCAGGATGCCTCTTCCAATCTAGTTAGAGTTGGATTGAAGGGCTTGCTATTTTAATACTGTTGTAATCTTTTGATTGTTGGAATAAAGAAGCTTTGTAGGCCAAATGGTGTAATGCTCTCATGTGTGTGGATTAAGCATTGTCTTACGGCTATTGATGTTGCCAGCTTTTCTCTCAATTTCTGCATCTGAACCCTGTCTGGCTTGAACGATTCAGCTGAATCAATAGGAGTATAGTTGGGCAAGTAAGGTTACTTGTTTTTTCTATATCTCATAGCATATATGTTTGAAGATCTAGATTATACATGTTTATTAAGTTTATTTGCATGTAATTCTTGTCCCTTTTTCATATATATATCTAGATCTCATGAGGTTTCGTGTAGGATTGTGTGTTTAGCTTTCAGGTAGCAAGGATTGGACGAGCTGTGGATCTAGTTTGACTCCATTGTACATCCAAAAGCTTTGTGAAGACATTGCCCCTCCGTATTCCACTAACAAGTTTCCATTGCAGATCCATCCAACAACGGGCCTTTCCCCTTCTCTTCCTCCTTTCTTTTAAAATCAATCTTTTGGTTACCTGTCTCTTCCTCTTATGATCAGATCTAGTTCCAAGAATTTAATATATATTGTTAGATCTATTTTATAAGAGTTTTGCTGCTTAGATCTATAATTTCATAAAGAATATCAGTTCATAAAGATAGATCTAGGTGTAGGAAATTCTTTTTTTGCAAGTAGCTAAAGCATAGATTTAAAGCTTGCTCATAAGGTAGCTTCTTTTTTTGTTCTTCAAAGATTTAAATTCTGCAATAAAAGTGCACATGTCATTGGCTGCCCAAACAACAAGCTAAGATCCCAAGGAAAGCTTGCTTTCTTTGGTTCATTTTTGCAGAAATTAGATTACCCCTGTTTAACAATTTTTTCTTAGTTTTTTTTTTGGTAATTAGCGTGGTGATCCAAAACACTTTTAAAGTGTGTTTGGGCACATTTGATTTTAATTGCTCGTTGTTTTTTTGCAGGTCTAACATAAAAGAGAAGGACACTGCCAAATTTTCGCCTCTTGGATGAACCAGAGCTTCCCGGAAGCTTCCTCCACCGCTGTGTTTTAATTCAAGCTTGTTGTAAGCCTTTGGATCCCAGATAACAAGGACCAAAGTGCATCAATTTCAATTTACTGATATTGTAAATCGCTGCTAATAAAAAGAAGAGGTCCTTTCGAATAGGCTCTTTCGAGCCTATTCACCATTCCCCCTAGGAGGATTTGCGTCGGTGTCAATTTTTTACTTTTTGTTCATCTCTTTTCAATCTAGCGTAGTTCTAATCTACAGGGTAGTATACTTTGATTTATTATCATTTCCATATTCCATATTTAAGATTTCAAAGTAATCTTAATACTTACCCCACGACTTTTCGATTGACCCGGAAGGGGAAAGAGATGCGTGGTAGGATTAATTAGAAAACCGGAATTGTGTATTTGTGTTTTCTTTTTCATCAATTGTTTCATCAACTATTATAAAATTAACCCCTCTTTGATTCCTCGATTGAGATCCACTTGGATCGAAAGAGGTTCTTGGATGGTTTTCTTTTTAACAAGAACACCCATCTCAAAATTTACTACACTTGGCTGCGGTTCGTCCGATTAGTCAAGCTGTATCAAAAACACTTGAGTGACTAGAATAATTAGGATTCACTCTCCCAAATTGACAAACCATCAGGTGAAAATCCAACACCTAGATCAAACCATTACGATGGCAAAATACCCAAAGGAAGCGGGAACTCCTGAAAATTGACCTTGGGGCGCCGATCTCTGTCACACCTTAACGGGTGCGTTATGAACAATAGCCCCAGAGACTCCATTCAGCCCACATATTCCTTGCGGGTAGTCGTGACGGTTTAGTTTTGGACATACTCCAAGTACTCTCGGGTATATCTGGAGTCCTCCTCCCTCCCCCTCCGCCTAATTTTAATCAACTCATATTTCACATTAACTTAAAACGTACCAAGAGGCAATCGCAAAACTTTCACTCCAAGCACATGCAAGTACATTGATTATCTTTTGACTCCATTTTAAGGCACTGGTTATTTTCTTGCTATATATATATTGTGTCTCAGCATTGTGCTTTCGTGCACTCATTTTGTATCTTGTCATCTATGGTTGTTTATGGTTAAATTTCAAACTCCTAAGTAATTCAATTTAACATCACCGTACTAAATAATTTTGTCTTAGTAACTTAATAGGGTCTACCCCCTTGGCTTCGTTAGGAGTTGAGCCTAAACGGAGGAGTCAAGAACAAGGTGACAGCCTTGACTCGAGACTTGCCCCCAAGGACACACTGAGTGGCTTGAAGATTTCTGCCACGTGACCCAGGTGTGTGAAAGGTGGCAACAGAACCTAGAGTGCCCTGTCGATGGAGAAGCATGGAGTTCATAAAAGACCGCATTTTTAAGGTTTGTGCTCTTGGGAAGCACCAGACGACCCGTGTATCTCAGAGAAAATCCATCCCAAGATGAATACGGTACCACAGAAGGGTTACTGGCCAACTGTTGGATGATTTCAGATAATGAGGAGTCATTGACATAGCCTTGCTGAATAGAGTGTAACCAAGTTGGAATAGGCATAGAAATAACTGAAAGAGAAACATGGGCATCAAATGTGTGGAAAATAGCATCCACCACAAGATTGTTTTGAGCCTTCTTATAGTCATAATCCTTGAGTTTGCTAACCCATTTTTGTTGTGTTGGGGACGAGACCCGTTGTTCCAGGAAATATTTCAAACTCTGGTGATCAGTCTTGATGCCGAAAGGATTCTTTAAGAGGGATGGCCACCACTTCTGTACTGTGTCCAAAATAGTCATCATTTCCTTCTCATATGTAGTGGTGGATAAATTCTTTCCAGAAAGGGATTTATCGGTGAATGCAATGGAATGTTCATCTTGAAAGAGGACAACCCCAAGTCCATTGTCATAAGCATCACTCTCAAGAGTGAAGAGCTTGGAAAAATGAGGCATCTGAAGGGTGCATCGGAATGAAAGATCCAAGGGAGTAGTTGAGACTGCTAAAGGTTGCATTTGAATGAAATGGGGCTGAGCGATGACACCATGTGAATTCATCTTAAGGAGCTTTTCCATGCGATGGGAACTGATGATGCTGAGAGAACCTGGTTGTAAGCCATTGAATGTGTGTTTGTTCCCATTGACTAAAAATTGCATCCACAGTTCAACAAAATCCCATAAGATGGGTCCAAGAGTGCGTAACCATTGAGTTCCCAAAATCACATCACATCCTCCTAGAGGCATGGCAAACATGTTAGAGCGCAAGTTATAATCTCCAATAGAGATAGACACATTGCGACACTTTCCTTTGCAAGGTATGGTGCTCCCATTGGCAACCATGACTTTAAAGATGGAGCAAGGATCGACAAAACTATCAGCTTGTTTGACAATCTGAGGGTCAATGAAGTTATGGGTGCTACCAGAATCAATGAGTATGGTAAGAGGAATCTTCTTGAAGAAACCCTTGACCTGCATGGTTTGTGGGGTGGTGACTTCGGTTAATGCATGGAGAGATATCTCTGGGTGTTCGTCATGAGAATGAGGGTCAACAGGTGGCTGCTGAATATCGACCTGATCGTCTACTGGATCCTGAGCAACTTCACAAATTTCAAGTGCAGGTGGAGAAGCCACATCCAAGAGATAGAGCTTTTGTTCAGTACATTGATGTCCTTGGGTGAATTTCCCATCACAATTATAACAAAGTCCTTTTTCCCTACGTGCCCGCATCTCGGCTTCAGACAAATGCTTGATAGGAATGGGTCTAGGAGTTGGAGGGATTGGATGTCTTTGGGAAATCATATTTCTGAAGGGAACAAAAGTGGATTTGGGGCGTTGCTGAGCCCTGATCATGTCCTCTGCCAACTTAGCCAACCCTAGGATTTCCATCATTGTGTTGGGACAAAACATGTTAACCTCGAATCGGATTATATCCTCAAGACCACTGATAAAACAACTCCTATAGAATGCATCAGAAAATCCTTCTGTGTGCTTGACTAATTTCTCAAATTCTGTCTTATACTCTCTCACAGTGCCAATCTGGCGAAGTTTGGTGAGTGCTCCTGTGAATTCATCAAAACCACTAGGGCCAAATCGGTGCAGAAGGAGTTGACAAAAATCTGTCCATTGGGGCTCTTCATGATCCTTGATGTACCAATAGAACCATTGGAGGGCTTCACGTTCCAAATGAAATGATGCAAGTGGGACTTTGGTGACATTAAAAGTGTTATGCATATTAAAGTATTGTTCTGCCTTGTGTATCCATCCAGTTGGATCACCACCATTGAAGCGAGGGAAATCAATCTTTGGCCCACAAAAGTTGCTGGAAGAAGAGAATTTGGTGGCTGCAGAAGACTCAAGCTGTTGTCGGTTGCTCATGGCTGAATGCTGAAGATGAAGGTTGAGAAATCTTTGATCTAGTACTGCGAGTTTGGTCTTGAGGGTGACAAGTTCTTTTTCCATTTGTCTATTTGCTCTTTCGTGGATGACAACAACAAACTTTTTTTTCTTTCAATAATCGGGGGAAATGGGTAGAAAAACAAAAACAGAGAGGGTTTTAAAAAAGAAAAATTTTGAGTTGGGAAAGACGTGAGTGGGTAATTGGAGTTGATTAGGTTTGGGACACTTTCTGAAGGACAAGGAACAGAAAATGTGAATTTCAGAAGGGGGGTGAAAGAATGGATTTTTTTTTCCAGAGAGGGATAATGAAGAAGAATTTGGA
Organism: Pseudotsuga menziesii; assembly: GCA_001517045.1. Lineage (NCBI taxonomy): Eukaryota > Viridiplantae > Streptophyta > Pinopsida > Pinales > Pinaceae > Pseudotsuga > Pseudotsuga menziesii. The sequence goes on along the minus strand of LPNX011058222.1, from coordinate 95,707 downwards.
AACGAACACTGGCAAAATTTGAAGGCAATTGGGTGAGAATTGAAGAAGTTATGACAAATGTGGAATTTTGAGCTTCGGGAAGTGGAATTTGGAAAATGGAGCTAAAGCAAGGAAGATATGGCTAAAAAAACCCAGAAATTTATACTCTTTTTTTTTGTTTGAAGAAATGATCTGTGGCGGTGAAAGAACGCTGTGCTTTATGAACTTGAAATTATCTGTGACAATTCTGGAATTCTGTGCGTTATCAACTGTAAATAGATATGGACCCCAGGTATATTTGGCTTCCTAATGGTTCAAAGGTAGTCACTCGGCCACCAAGGCTGTTTCAGGCTCGAGTATTGGGGCAGTACCCCTCACTTCACGGCGCAGGTAAAACTGCTAAATGCTTGGCCAAAAATGACAGCTCTTTGGTTTTCCTCACGGATGGGAATCTAGTTAATCTGGTGGGGGTCGTTGCCCTTTTCGCTTGGCAGGTCCTCTCAATGGCCAGCTACTTCGGGGTTCCTGTGGTACTCCTCACAATGAGTTTTAGGGCTATGCCTAAGTACTTCCCACAGTTAAGTGGATAGGGTTTATTCCCTAATCCGAATGAATAGTACCGCTGCAAGAAGAAGGACTACTGCAATAATCACAGTGCTAGAAAAAATGTGGCAGAAATTCCACTCGATGCCCCAAAAAAAACCCGTAATTAGAGTTAGGGTTTTGAGACGAAATTTTAAAATCAGTATAACCTGATGTATATTTCTCAGAATCGCTATTATAGCGTGTTTCTGGAACTAGAACAGCCACTCTGCTTCTACCCACGCAATCGGAATAGAAATCTGGGCACCTGGTCAAAAGATTTTTGCTCTGTAATTTCCGCGGTTGTCACTGAAATTCTGAAAAATTGCCGATTTTAAATCCGCGATATCTCCACTTCCAGAACTCCAAACAAGATGGTTTTTTTTGAAACTGTGTATTTTTGCAAGAGAAATTCAGATATGCAACCTGTTTCTTCTGATTTTGTGCAGAAAGTTTCAAAAAGTGATCTGAAAGTCGCCACTTAATTTTGCCCTCTTTTTTTTTTTGAAAAAAAAAAATTTCCCACGTGTTCCAAGGAGAGTGCTCTGATACAAGATGTGGGGAACCTTCTGCAATAAACAATAAAAATGCACAATATAGCAGAAATTATGGATCACAGAAGAGATTTATTAATCACAGGCCACTTCGAGGGGGCAACCTCCTTTGAGCAAGCTCAATACAAAATAACTCTTCGATGATTTCATTGGCCTCAACACTTAGTTATATACTAAGTCTAATCTAAACAACTATTACTCCCCATGAATGTGGGATAATACACCATACTAATTGGACGACTTAACATCAATTATTAATCCCCATGAATGTGGGATAATATAACATACTAACGGGATGACTTACAAAGCATATGCGTCCAATAAAATATGCTAACAAAATAAAGACGAGGGTTGACACGGGTTTTTAACAATTTAATCAACAATAAACACTACTGAAATCATTAACAAGCATTCATCATATTCAACATATTCATAAACAAATACATTGCAGAAATAATACAACAGAATACTCATCTTTTGAAGATGAAGCTGTCCCGCAACTAGCTTATGTCGCTGCAACGTTCCACCCAACCATAGGTCAGTTGTGTTCATCAATCTCTCAACACAACTCACACCCCCGAGCTCGGCATGATTTCCACAAGGAACTAGGGAACATCAGACTCACACACAACTAGATTATATCACACACAGTCAAGCCAACCTTTAGTTGGGTTTATCAGACTGTCCAGCCAAGCCAACACACAGTCGAGTTTATCAGGTTGCAGGCAATCAAGCCAAACATTGTTGGGTTTATCAGGTTACACAGCCAAGCCAGCTAACAGTTGGGTTTATCAGGGTTTATCAGACAACTCACAGTCAAGCCAACATATGGGTTTATCAGACTACTCAGCCAAGCCATCTCACTGCTGGGTTTATCAGGCTACTGAGCCCAGCCAACATTCACAGTTGGGTTTATCAGGCTGTCCAGCCAAGAATCACACATGGCCAAAATGCACAACAAAACATAGCCAAGCCAACTACCAGTTGGGTTTATCGGGCTGCTCAACCAAGCCAATATCCAATTGGGTTTATCAGGCTGCCCAACCAAGCCAATATACAATTGGGTTTATCAGGCTGTCAACCAAGCCAATCTCCTTTGGGTTTATCAGGCTACTAAGGCAATGGAAAGGTAGAATGGCTAAGCTAGTGGCTCATTCAAGAGCTAGGAACACCTCCCCAAGATCTATCTGGCCTAGCATCCACAATAACTACACACCCAACACAAGGAAGCATCCTCGTCTCTGCTACACAGTCCCTCGGGCTATGCCTTCCCTTCCAGTGCTCTTTAGGGTGTGCATAGGATATTCACCAGCCACTCCTATCTTTTCGTGAGGTTCCTCTCTGCACTAGGTTTATCAAGCCCATTCCTCGTCTCTTCCACTCCTAAGTCTTGCATACAATTCAGACTCAAACCAGGGTGCACATCACAACAGACCACAAGGAGACATAGCAACACAGGGCTCCACTTTGTAACACAGACAACATGTTTGCATACCACTCACTCTGTAACATTGGGGAAACAGGGTTCACTTGTACACAGGAGAAACACTGCAGAACAACTCGTTTCGCGACTCAGAATGGTCGATAACATAATCGTGAATGATCAACAATGAACGCTGAGGAACAACAAAACCTTCCTGCGATTGAGGGAAAGATGGAATGGCACGCATCCACATGCTTGCTTTAGAAGCAAGAACACAACTTTTGCGGACTACAGGCTTGCTCAGTCACGCAATCGACTACCATACCTCGTACTGCCCAAGGCATTAACTACCTCAATTGATCTTCTCGAAGAATTGAATGATTGAGTATAGAGGAGGAATAGGGTAGACGAGCTTAAAGAACGGGTAACTTTGACAGATCCACGGTTGGGATCGATCGTCAAAATAGATCGACGACACACTGCAATTCCGCTGGGTGAAGATGCGAGGTTTAGAAAACTTTTGATGTACGCGGAATTTTTATGAAATTCGCTTCACCAAGTTTGAAGTCCATCGTTGATCTGGTGGGGACATAGATCCGACAATCCACAAAAATTCTGCTGATTCAACTAGCAAGTTGTTTAACATCAGCTAGCGGGCGCAAATTTTTTATGGAATCCGCTTCATCAAATTTGAAGTCCATCGTTGATCTGGTGGTGACACAGATCCGACAGTCAACAAGGTTTCGGTAGATTCAACTAGCAAGTTGTTTAACAACAGAGAGCGGGTGCGGAATTTTTATCCAGAAGGATTTGTTCTGAGCTTGAGTCTGCCTTGGTGAGTGGGACGAGAGATCATCGAAGGTTTTTCTGCTGATTAGACCGGGTTTTGTGAGGATTGGACCCGCAATCTCTCACCTGGCCTCTGCTTGGCTAACTCCCTCTCCCTATGCCTTGTGAAATCATGCCCCCATGTCTTTCACATTGCAGTGCATAGCTAGTTGTGGTATTTTATTAAATTGCAGATTTTTAGATATTCCAAAATGGGCTGTGCTTGACCAACACGAGAAACCATAAGCATCGATCCTGATCGCCTATACACAAAACACCAAATCAATGGTAGGGCCTTGGCCTTGAGCTCCTCACCATGATTTAAATACAATATGTACATGTACAGTTTTAATACCATGGGGTCAAAACCGAGGTGTTACATCAACCTTGAGTTGAGTAGCCATTTTGATGAATGGCGACATCTGGTCAAGGACCAGGATGTAGAACTAGTCCAACAATGGGGGAACTCAACCTTGAGTTGAGTAGCCATTCTGTTGAATGGGGACATCTGGTCGAGGACCAAGATGTGGAACCAGTCTAGCGTTGGGAGAACTGAACCTAGAGCTGAGTCGCCATTCTTTGAATGGAGGTAAGTTACCAGGAAGATGAAACAATCTAGTACTGGGGGACTCAGCCTAGGGCTGAGGGCCGTTCTCCGAGAGAATGGAGGCGCTAGGTCAGTTACCAAGTATTTGACCATGGGTCAAATTATGCAACCTATGGCTGAGGCACCTGGTCAGTTAATAGGACATCACTATAAGTCCTAGACCGAGTCTGGGCATGTGAGACACTATTACCCTCGATCTGTGGGCTTTGTGATCTTCTCCAAGGCTTAGCTACCCTTGGTTAAGACACCTAGTACCCGATCTTGGTGGCACAAGGAGTGTGAGATAAAAGCATTAGTAATTCTCTCTATTTACGATGATGCAGTTTGAGTGGGGATGAAGGACCGCTATTACGATGATGCAGTTTGAGTGGGGATGAAGGACCGCTATGGCCATTTGTTTTCACCATAGGGCACTTAAAGAAGGCTAAAGGCTAAAAAAAAATTACATAAGAACCCTTAGATCACTAAGGAGTCAAAGTGAATGTACAAAAAGACATTTAGTACCACTAAGGTAAAAGTGAAAAAGATAAAAGAATAAAATATTATTATTTTGTTCTTTTAAGTTTTGGTCCACATCCAGGTGATTCAAGGCTATAAAAGAAGATCAATCCATTTCATTTTACGTACATACTTGCTCATCATACAACTGCTCCAAGGAAGAGTTTCGCTGGTCTTGAAGAGAAGAAAAATTTCTTGTGGTTATGCCCTAGCATGGAGGTTTCTAGCTAGGGCACCCACTCTTGTTAGAGTCAGACCCTAAGCTAGGGTTTCACTCACGGTGATCATTGCAGCAACCTCTTCATTCTCTTCACGAGCTAGGGCATCATCCTAACCCTCATGGGCAACTCTTCCACCTCTGGGCAACAACTTTAGTTCACGGGCAACCCTATCAAACAACCCGAATATCTTCACGGGCTACCCTTCCTCCTCTTCGGGAAGCCTCTGTTCAGTTGCCAACACTTTCGGGCAGGTTGCAAATATATCTTGTCAGCTCCCTCCTTCACGGGCATCCCATCCTCAACCTCGACCTCTTCACAGTGCACTCGGGTTGCTCCTCGACCTCTTCACAGTGCACTTGGGCAGCTCTGATCCTTCACAGGCAACCTCCATGTTGTTGCTATCAGTCTTGGGCAGCGTCAATAGGAGCTAGGGCAGCTTGATACATCTTTGGGCAGCTTGGTGCAGGCTCGAGTAGACATGTACAGGACTTGGGCAGGAATTTGGGCGGCTCCGTATAGGTCTGGGCAGAAAGGTACTGACTTGGGCAGGCATCCTGGTAGTCTGGGCATGCAACAAGAAATTTATCTCGGGAAGCAGTTCTGAGATTTTGGGCAATAAAAAGAATTTAGGGCAGGAAGCCCTAATTTGGTTTTTTTTTTCTGTAAAGTTATCTTTTGTGGATTTTTGATCTGTAGTTCAAGCCTATTAGGGTTTGAGAATTATTGGAGAACATTCATCTCAGAATTCTGAGATTGAAGAAACAAAATTCATCTCATTTAAGAGATGAATTACTAATGCTTTTGGGGTTTTTGTCCTTTAAAGGTTTTCCCATGAAAAACTCTTGTTCAATGTGTGTGATGTTTTGATGTATCTACTGCACTTGTTTATTGTTATCTATGCTACAGTCTGCAAATTTTTTAAGAATTCATGCTAATGCTACAATTCAACATGGTATCAGAGCTTAGCATGTGAAGACCCAGTAAGAGGTAGATTATTGTTGTCTTCCTAAACCTTGGGACATTTTTCTAGACTTAGATAACTACTTGTGTAGCAGAGATGACGACCAAACCTTTCACACTGGAAGAGAAGCTTGAAGGTTCAGGAAACTACAACTCTTGGAAGGCTAGGCAAACAACCATTTTGGAGGAAAATGACCTAGATGACTTGGTGTTCAAAACCACAGAAGAACCAACATCTAATGTTGGCAGGATTGCTTTCAAGAAGAAGCAAGCAAAGGCTAGAAGGATCATCTATGATTTAGTCAAGGAAAACTTTATGCCCAACATCACATCTTTGAAGATTGCCAAAGAATGCTTTGACACCTTGACGAACCTATATGAAAAGAAGGCTCCCAGTTAGAAGAGAGTTTTGAAGAAAAGGCTTCGGACACTAAAGATGAATAGGGATGAAGGAGTTGGGCCTTTCTTCACAAAGATTGCATAGGTAAGAGACCAACTTACTGCTATTGGTATTACTGTGGATGATGATGACCTTGTATAGACTATAGTCAATGGTCTCCCAAACTCTTGGGAAACGTTTTTGGCATCAGTAAGTGGACATGAAAATCAGCCAAATTTGATAGACTTTGGCATGATTCCCTGGAAGAAGAAGAGTTTTAGGCAAGGCAACTGGCACTAAGGAAGGAAACCTTGCTCTTACAGCGAAGACAAGGAAGTTCAAGAAACCCTACACTTAGAAAAAGAAGGGAAAGAAACCACAAAGTAAGCACATTGATGTTTCAAAGGTGGAATGCTATAATTGTCATAAGATTGGGCACTTTGCTAAGGATTGCAGGCAGCCCAAGAGGAACTTCAAAAGAAGATTCCAAGCCTTCGCTGAAGAAGAAGAAGAAGAATACCAAGGCTACCAAAGAAGATGAACCTAAAAGAGAATATTACCTGATCTTTGCTCTTTTTGGATCCATCACTTACAGTGCTAACTCTTGGTTAGTAGATAGTGGTGCTTCCAGACATATGACAGGTAATCGTGGAGCACTCACCAGCTACCGAAAGAAGAAGTTCACTACTCAAGTGGAACTTGGAGATGACCCCACCTACAAGATTGAAGGAGTTGGCTCAACCTCACTTCAACTTGATTCAGGTACGGTTTTGCATATTGATGATGTCTTAAATGTTCTTGGTTTGAAGAAAAACCTCCTCTCTGTTGCTGGCTTAAAGGACAAGGGCTACAGAGTCCTCTTCATGGACAAGAAGGTCCTATTATGGGCAAAGAATGAGAAATTAAGCTTAGATGTACAGATTGGGGTATGAGAAGGAGGTGTTTATAAGGCTTCTAGAAATTCCACTCATGCCTTGGTTCACCACACAGTTGATCCATGTGAGCTGTGGCATCGGAGGTTTGGACACCTCCACTATACAGCTATTCCAGGCCTACAAAAGATGGTTACAGGTATGCCAGAGGTTTCTCCCAAACACGATGGAATTTGCTAGGGATGTGCTCTAGGTAAGAACACTAAGAAATCCTTTTCAAAAACCAAGAATAGATTTAAAGGAATATTGGATTTGATTTAGTGACATTTGTGGGCCCATGTCTTCACCCTCCTTGAGTGGGTGCTTGTATTATGTCTTGTTCATAGATGATCATTCTTGAAAGTCATGGATTTACTTCCTCAAAGCCAAAAGTGAAACATTTGACAGGTTCAAAGAATTCAAGGCTTTGATTGAAAATTAGACAAGAAGACATCTATATCCTGAGGTAAGATGACGGAGTTGAGTACGAGTCTAATGAGTTTGATGATTTTTGTCGAGAAGCAGGAATCAAGAAAGAGCTGACAGAACCTTACAACCCTCAACAGAATGGGGTTGTAGAAAGGAAGAACATAACTATCTGTGAAGCTGCTAAAGCCATGCTTACCGATATTGATCTTCTTTTATCATTGTGGGTTGAAGCAGCATGTATTGCTGTGTATATCCAAAACAGATGCCCTCATGCTATCTTGGGGGAAAAGACTCCAGAAGAAGTCTTCACCAGCAAGAAACCTTCAGTTGACCACATGAGGATTTTTGGCACTCCAGTTTATATTCATGTGCCGAAAGATAAGACGACCAAGTTAGAGCCTTCCAAAAAGAAAGGCATATTTGTCGGTTATAGTGACAACTCGAAGGCCTGTTGCATCTATGTCCCTGGACAGAGGTACATAGAAGTCAACAGAGATGTGATTTTCATCGAGAAAGCTGTGTTTCGTCGAACACAAGAACTTTCAAAGGAAGATGAAGGACCTCCTTATGAGATTCCAGATTCAGAAGCTCAGAGGGAAGAAGAGGAATTTGAGAATCAAATTCCAGATGTACCTTAGGAAACTGAAAGTCCACCATAAGAACTACTTGAAGTACAAAGCCAAATTTGTAGCTCGTGGCTTTATTCAAAAAGAGGGTGTAGACTATGATGAGACTTTTGCTCCTGTTGCCAGGTATACTACTATCAGAACCATCATTTTTCTTGCTGCAGTATTCAGATGGAAGTTACATTAGATGGATGTAAAAACAACCTTCCTCATTGGCAAGATTGATGAGGAAGTCTACATTGAACAACTTGAAGGCTTTGTGACTCATGGGAATAAGTCCATGTGTGTAAACTAAAAAAAGCCTTGTATGGGCTCAACCAGGCTCCGAGAGTCTGGTATGCGAGGATGGATGGATTCCTTCACAGCTTGGGGTTTTCCAAAAGTACTGTTGACTCCAATCTGTACTTTAAGGTTGTTCATAATCATATCTTGATCCTTGTCCTATATGTGGATGACTTGTTCCATACAGGTGAGGAACAATTGATAGCACAATGTAAGAGGGAGCTCACCTTTGAATTTGAAATGAAGGTTCTCGGTCTGATGCATTATTTTCTTGGCTTAGAGGTCCAGCAAAAGCCAAGTGAGACCTTCTTGACACAAGGGAAGCATGCAGTGGACATCTTGTAGAGATTTGGGATGCAGGACTGCAAGTCAATGAGCGTGCCCATGACTACCAACTTGACAAAGTTGCGAGACTCAACCACTAGTTCACAAGACGTGGACTCTACTTTGTAGCGACAACTCATTTGGATCCTTGATGTATCTTGTACACACGAGATCAGATAACTGTTACACAATGAATGCTCTGAGTCAGTTCATGTCCGATCCAAAGCACATACACTGGGTAGCTGCCAAACATGTACTCAGATATGTGCGAGGTACTATCACTTATGGGCTTAGGTATACTTCTAGTAGTGGAGTATTGTTAGCAGGATATGCTGACTCAGATTGGGCTTGCAGTGCAACAGACAGGAAAAGTACTTCAGGTTACTGCTTCAGTATGGGATCTATAGTCATCTCTTGGTGCAGTAGGAAACAGGGTTCAATAGCATAGAGTACAGTTGAAGTTGAGTATATTGCTGCAAGTGATGCTTGCAAGGAAGCAGTTTGGATTAAGAAACTACTATCTGATCTGTTCAATGGAAAGCTTGACTCAACAATCATCCATTGCGATAATCAGAGTTGCATTAAGCTTTAGAGAATTTCGTGTTTCATGATAGATTGAAACACATTGAAAAGAAATATCATTTCATCAGAGACCTAGTGCAGAGAGGCACTATCAAGTTGCAGTACATTTGTACAGATGAACAGATCGTAGACATCCTTACCAAGCCTCTGATAACAACAAAGGTTGTGTACTTTCGTGACAAACTTAGCATGGTAGAGAATACCTCTCTCGCTGAGAGGGAGTGTTGATTTTTTCTTGAGCAGCATCGGGAGCCATTCTCTTAGGAGAATGGGGACGTCTAATCAAGGACCAAGATGTGGAAGCAGTCCAGCATTGGGGGAACTCAACCTTGAGTTGAGTAGCCATTTTGATGAATGGGGACATTTGGTTAAGGACCAAGATGTGGAACCGGTCCAGCACAGGGGGAACTCAACCTTGAGATGAGTAGCCATTCTGATGAATGGGGACATCTGGTCAAGGACCAAGATGTGGAACCGGTCCAACACTGGGGGAACTCAACCTTGAGTTGAGTAGCCATTTTGATGAATGGGGACATCTGGTCAAGGACTAGGATGTGGAACCAGTCCAGCACAGGGGGAACTCAACCTTGAGTTGAGTAGCCATTATGTTGAATGAGGACATTTAGTCAAGGACCAGGATATGGAACCAGTCCAGCACTGGGGGAACTCAGCCTAGAGCTGAGTGGCCATTCTTTGAATGCAAGCACCTTGTCAGTTACCAGGAAGATGAACCAGTCTAGTACTGGGGGACTCAGCCTAGGGCTAAGGGCCATTCTTCGGGAGAATGGAGGCGCTTGGTCAGTTACCAAGTATTTGACCCTGGGTCAAATTATGCAGCCTATGGTTGAGGCACCTGGTCAGTTACCAGGACATCATTATAAGTCCTAGACCGGGTCTGGGCATGTGAGACACTCCTACCCTCGATCTGTGGGCTTTGTGATCTTCTGCAAGGCTTAGCTACCCTTGGTTAAGACACCTAGTACCTGATCTTGGTGGCACAAGGAGTGTGAGATAAAAGCATTAGTAATTCTCTTTATTTATGATGATGCATTTCGAGTGGGGATGAAGGACCCCTATGATCATTTGTTTTGACCACAAGGCTCTTAAAGAATGCTAAAGGTGAAAGTAAAAAAAATGCACAAGGACCCTTAGATCACTAATGAGTCAAAGTGAAAGTACAAAAAGACCTTTAGTGCCACTAAAGGTAAAAGTAAAAAAGATAAATGAATAAAATATTATTATTTTGTTCTTTTAAGTTTTGGTCCACATCTAGGTGATTCAAGGCTATAAAAGAAGATCAATCCATTTCATTACACATACACACTTGCTCATCATACAACTGCTCCAAGGAAGAATTTCGTTGGTCTTGAAGAGAAGAAAAATTTGTTGTGGTTATGCCCTAGCATGGAGGTTTTTAGATAGGGCACCCACTCTTGTTAGAGTCAAACCTTAACCTAGGGTTTCACTCATGGTGATCATTTGCAGTAGCCTCTTCTTTCTCTTCATGGGCTAGGGCACCACCCTACCTCTCATGGGCAACTCTTCCACCTCCGGGCAACAACTTTAGTTCACGGGCAACCCTATCAGACATCCCAAATATCTTCACGGCCTACCCTTCCTCGTCTCTGGGCAGCGTCTGTTTAGTTGCCAACACTTTCGGGCAGGCTGCAAATATATCCGGGCAACTCCCTCCTTCACAGGCAGCCCATCGTCAGTCTCGGCCTCTTCACAGTGCACTCGGGCAACTCCTCGGGCAGCTCTGATCCTTTACGGGCAACCTCCAGTTGGTTGCAACCAGTCCTGTGTAGTTCTAATAGTAGCTCGGGCAGCTTGATATAGCTTTGAGCAACTTGGTGCAGGCTCAAGAAGACAGGTACATGACTCGAGCAGGCATTAGGGCAACTCTGTATAGGTTTGGGCAGACAGGTATTGACTCGGACAGGGATCCGGGCAGTCTTGGCAGGCAGCAGCATATCTATGCAGCAAGAAATTTATCTCGAGAAGCAGTTTTGAGATTTTGGGCAGCAAAAAGAAATTAGGGCAGGAAGGCCTAATTTGGATTTTTTTTTTGTAAAATTATCTTTCTTGGATTTTTTATATGTGGTTCAAGGCTATTAGGGTTTGAGAATTATTGGAGAACATTCATCTCAGAATTCTGAGATTGAAGAAACACAAGTCATCTCATTTAAGAGATGAATTACTAATGCTTTTGGGGTTTTTGTCCTTGAAAGGTTTCCCCGTGAAAAACTCTTGTGTTTAGTGTGTGTGATGTTTTGATGTATCTACTACAATTGTTTATTGTTATCTATGCTACAGTGTGCAATTTTTTTAAGAATTCATGCTAATGCTAAAATTCAACAATAACAGACCTCAGTGGCAGCCACAAAACCACTCTCAACAGTGGACGATAGATATAAGCAACCTTCAAAAGGACTGCGCTGAGTAGTAGGGAAAAAACTCGAGAGCGTCTCAGCACAAGAAGCAATGGAACCCTAGATGTCACCCAAACAAGACTATCGAAAACCCTAGATCAGTCACACATAAAAACAGAGCTGAGTTACCTCTCCAAGATGCTCTCATAATGAAGGCTCGGCTCAAATTTATAAATTCTCAATGACCCCTAGAAGGTTCCACCTTCTATTTGGTCATTGACCCTTAGGGTTACTTTAATTAAGTCCAGACATCATACAATTAGGAAGGTTGAGACATAAAACATATAACTTAACGTTAAGATGTCTTAGGAGAGGGTAACAAGGACATGACAAAGGGTCAAGTTACCACACTTAAAAGGGTGGCACTAGCACATAGGACCAAGAAGGGAGGGGTCAACACAAGACTATGCCAACACAAGGCTAACCACAAGTCAACAAGAGGTGTCACAACAAGGTGGGAAGACAACCCTTTTAACCACAAGACAAGGTGGGAAGACAACCCTTTTAACCACAAGGAAGGGAAAACAAGCTTTTATCTCTCTCTCTCTCAATGTATGTGGTCCACAATTGTTCCATACAGTAACTGGAAGTTTATCATCATTATATAAGGAAGGTTCACACTAGATGATGTGATCTTTTGATCCTCCAGACTGCTCCTAATGTCAATGCTAATGACTCCATTAAGGGGTCGCCGGTCCCTTGATGAAACAACCTAGCTTAACCATCTCGAAGACCTAGGAAAGGGCATCACACATCATCATCTTGGTTAACTGACCAAGATCCACTTGGTTAATTGACTAGGAATACACCTGCAAGACCTGGTTGGTTCTTGACCAAGAATCTGCCTGGTCCAGGACTAGGATGTCTCTGTCTCTACCTGCAGGATCTGCTTGGTCCTCATGAGCAAGAAACTATCTGGTCCCTGACCAAAATGCCCTAGAGACATATAGGGGCCCTAGCCACATGCTAGGGACTTTGCCATGGCTCCAACCTGCTTGGTCCCAGACCAAGAACCCCATTAGACTGCTGGGGGCCCTGGAGTACCTGCTAGGGACTTACATTGCCTGGTTAACTGACTAGGTGCCATTCAAAGAATGGCTCTCGCAGCTGCATTATCTTTAACACCTTAATGGGGTCTGAAGTGCCCCCTTCTTTACCAACCAACCATTACTGGTAACTAGTAATTGTTTATTCACTATTGTTTGGGCTATTTGTGGTTCCTGCTCTTATTTTGCTCATCTCATCATAGACCTACTGCTCTCTCCTTCTGATATCTAGCAGAGCCACAATGTTGTGATAATTTACTTTAAACTGATAGGTGGATGTGGCAAAAATGTCTTGTAACTATTGCATTTTGTACAGTATAATATCAATTTAATTGCCTATCATTTAGAATCTGGAAACATTAATAACATTATTTACTTTTGCAGCACTATGTCTTAGAAGAGAACATGTTGGAGGTTGATTGCCCATGTGTCACACCTGAAGTTGTCTTGAAAGCATCTGGGCATGTCGAAAAGTTCACAGATCTGATGGTGAAAGACGAGAAAACAGGAATGTGTTATCGGGCAGATCACTTGCTTAAAGATCACTGCAAAGACAAGCTTGAGAAGGATCTACTATTGTCACCAGAGAAGGTAAATGAATTGAAACAAGTGCTGGCGGTTCTAGATGAGCTTTCTGCTGAAGCTTTGGGTGCAAAGATCAAAGAATATGGCATAACTGCCCCAGATACAAAAAATCCTCTTTCGGATCCCTATCCATTCAATCTTATGTTCGCAACCTCTATAGGCCCATCAGGCTTGAGTCCAGGGTAAGCATTGTCTATGATGTTTTTTTAACAGTAACGGTTGCTTGTATTTATATTAAAAAAAGAAAAAGAGGATGCAGCCTAACTGTACATCCTTGAATTACATAGATGGTGTCATTGGGAAAGTACTGAAAGCACTGATAGGGTTTCTTTTACATTCTTTATGTCATAGATTTCATAGTATCTGAATGCAATGAGTCTGCTACAAAAGGACCGATCTGCCTTGTTATAATAGATTCTACAGAATTTGCCTAAAAACAGAATACACTTGAAAGGCATTTACATAATTCGAAAAAGGGGAAAATCCTGGCCGCCATTAAAGACCTTCTTCCAGTCCATCCCAAGGGATTCTTGCTGATTTTGAGAGACTGACTTTACTGCACTCTGACCACCATAATTCTGAAGATGTTCCTCCACTGGCCGAATCTCAATATGATTTTTACTATTGATATGCACAGGACCTTACCCTATTTCAATGTTGATTACATTCACAAGACCTCCATTCTTAGTAAAGTCATGCAAGCCATGGATTTTAAAGTTCTATTTTCATCTTCACAGATTTGCACTTTTCCATTTAACTCTCTGTTTTCTTCATCAAGCTTCGAAGCATTTCTTTGCAGGATTTCCTTTTCAACTTCTATCTTTTTTATTTTGACTCTGAGGTTTGCCCATTGAATGTCTTTCCTGCAAAATTTGTACTGAAATATTGCAGTATTCCGCCTATGATTGCTTCTTAGATCACTCAGAGGTCTCTCCAAACCAATGAGATTATTTACTAAATGATCATGATTAGTATCGTTTCTTCTTTCATCAACTCGCTGATCCATAGTTTTGGAGCAGGAAACAGGTAATCCAGAGTGACTAAGACCCAAGAGAACTAAACAAAGGCTCCTCAGCATAATTCCTCTGTGCTCACACAAATTTAATTCCAGATTGACAGTGCTGATTCCCTCGTAGTTGCAAAGCTTGATAATCTGAGCCTTATCTTTTTCCTGCTGCTGACCCAGACTTGGTCAATCAGATTGATGGATAATGTTGCTAACCCAGAAGAATCTCAGCCCAAAGTAGATCTCAATACTCAGATTCTCCAGCAGTTGATGAAGATTTCCCTCAGCATCATTTAAATCTTCACGTAGTCCATGACACAGTGAAACAACACTGCCAGGGAGGCTCGATGAAATATCACTAAAATTTCCATCATTCCAGTTGAAAACACAATCCCAAATTCCACAGACAGCTGGAGAAAAAACTCTGAAAGAACTTAAAATATTGACATAATCCTTGGAAGAATGCAGCTCATTCTTCTGATAACGAGACCTCTGAAACTTTCCTCCGAGATCATATCTGCATATCACGCCAGAGAGCTTCATATTGATATAATTCAGAAACTCCTGCCCATCGCAATTATCCAAATTCATATTTCCACAAGAAGCATCGATTGATTGATAGAGGTGATCATTTGCAACATCTTTGAGGTATTGGTACACCATATTAATGCAAGCCATCATTTCTGCAGAACTGATCCTAATACTCTCATGCTTGGGCATGAGGACAGAGAGCTTAAAATTCATAATATTCTGATCCTTTGTATGCATAATTGCTCTGCAATACATAAAATTCAAAGGCCACTTGGATTGCTTAGAGCTAATTCCCACAATCTTGAGGATAGCCAAAGTTTTGGAAAGTTGAGCCATAAGAACCTAGGTAATGGTGTAAGCCCTGCATCAGCTCGAAAGTTCAGAGCTCTGAAAACATGATAGACTCACGCCTTCCCGTTCAGAAATCATTTGTAAAATTCTCCATATTATATTTCTTAGCGGCCCATCTCTTGGAGCCTGATTACAGACAATGGACTGAATTATAGTCATTGAATCACCAACTATGGTTAAGGTCCTTATATCTTCATGATTGGCTTGAGTTATTAAACCTTGCCACAACGCCATGGATTCTGCCAAATTTTTAGTCATTTCTCCCAGACCCCAAGAGAGAGACTGCTTCTGTTTTCCTCCGGGCGCAAAGATTACCCCACCTGCACCAGCTGAACCTGGATTATTTTTAGAGACACCATAAAAAAACAGAGTATAAGAGCTTTGTTTCTTGATCCAGTCCTCCAATTGAGAAGGTTTTATTCTCAACATCCAATTTGCTTTGATATTTGCACAAAGTTTAGGCCTTGACACAGTGTACCCAGATTTCTCTAAAAGACTAATCCATATTTTTTTCGGAATCCAGATTCTCTCTCTTTGGGATGACCTTGCATTGAGTTAGCAGAGATTCCCTCATCAAAGCCCAGGCCTTCCCTGCAACATAACTAGCACAATTCTTTTGGTTTTTGAAGATGAGGGCATTTCGGGCTATCCAAATTTTCCAAATAAAAAAGTATGGCAAAGCTTTCCAAACCTGTTTTAGCAATGGTTTGTTAAAAAATCTTTTTTGATACTGCCAATGCCAAGTGACAAAGGCTTCTTTCCAGTTGCTGGGAGGAACAATACTGCTACATAGTACAAACTCCTTGAGAACATTTGTTACAAACCTCAAATGCAAAATTGCATTCTTGAAACAAATGGTGCACATTTTGTTCAGCATTCTCACATAATGGACATTGAGAAGGCCCCTGCACACCACGTCGGCGAAGATTATCATATGTTAGAATTTTATTATGACATAAAACCCAGTTGAAGATTTTTATATTTGGAATGGCATTGCTTCTCCAAATGATATTTCATATTGCCTTCTTGGAAATGCACTACCCTTGTCATTCTGATGAATACATCCTTTCTTAACTGTCTAAGTATTGCATTTTGTTCCCCAAACCATTCTGTCTTGTTCTGTGTGATCAGTAGGCACTAATCCAATTAAGATTCTTTTTAGATTTTGCCACTGTTGTTCTAGTTCTCCTTCCATCTCAAAATTTATCCATTTAACCCATCTCCCCATATGATCCCAATCTGAAATATCTGCTAGATATTGCATTTGCATTTCCTTCATCCAAGTCTGTAACTGACTAAACTTTTTTTAGATATCAGTTCTCTTCTACCTAAGATTCTGTCATTCTAAATCATTATAGTGCATCCATTTTCTGTCACAGCCAAGAGGATTGATTTTTGACTATGTTTAATGAAGCTTTGCATAATCTCCATATTGCTGTAAATTTAACATTTGGAAAATCATGATCAAATATTCTAATGCGAACAGAAATTGTATATTTTTTCACCAGAACATTCTTCCACCAAGCAGCATCACCTGTTGCAATGTTCCATAAATTTTTTGCTCCGAGGGCTTTATTTAACAAACCTGTCTCCCGAATAGCTAACCCTCCTCTCTTTAAACGTGCCACCACTTGCTTCCATCTTTTTTCTAATAAAACCAAGATTTTATTACATTGAGCTACAGTTTACCCATCGAACACCCAATGCATGTTCTCTCATGTTACGAGCATTGTCTATGATGTTAACCTTCGCCTATTTATTACAATTTTTGGAGTTATTGCTTCAGTGCTCTGTGCTTTCAATACAAGAAAATACATAGACACATCTAGTTTTTTTTGGTGGAGGGTGGGGTAAATATTGTATACCAGAAACAATAAATTGAGTAGTGACATTAAGAATTTGGATAGATAGATTATTTATCAATAATAAAACTTTAGAAATCAAATAGTGTACAGTCTAATGATACCCTTAGCTTTTTGTTAAAAGTTGAATGGGATTCCTTTTAAAGAGGTATTTGCCAACTTTGGATTTATTATGCAGATATTTACGTCCAGAGACTGCACAGGGCATTTTTGTGAACTTCAAGGAACTTTATTACTACAATGGAAACAAACTTCCATTTGCAGCTGCACAGATTGGTCAGGCCTTCAGAAATGAGGTTTAATCAGTTCTATCATTTGCTGATTTCTCTTTCAAAATTTGTTTCTTATGGCTCATTTAATAGCTGTTTCTGTGTGCATTCATTGCGCATTAAAATTGCATTGGAATGACCATTAGCTGTAAACCTTACAGATATCACCCCGTCAAGGGCTCTTGAGAGTACGTGAATTCACTCTTGCCGAGATTGAACACTTTGTCAATCCCGATGATAAATCTCATCCAAAGTTTAAAAACGTTGCTAATTTGGAATTTTACATCTATTCTAGAGAAGAGCAAATGGCTCTAAAATCACCCATAAAGATTCGTCTGGGGGAAGCAGTCACAAAGGTTAGAAAGCTCTTTTGATGTCCATGTGTATACAATCACAAGGCATTTTATATTATTGTTAATCAACTCAGATAAGTGCAGCATTGTAAAATGTTTGTTTAAGTCTCTAGTTAGTAGCTCGCTATGAAAAAGATATTGTATATTGTTTCTATCATGCTTCTTTTTAAAATATCATGTTACCTTCTTATGGACAGGGCACTATTAACAATGAGACTCTGGGGTACTTCATAGGAAGGACTTTCTTGTTTCTAACAGCGCTTGGTATTGATAAGGAGCGTCTGCGTTTCAGGCAGCATTTACAGAATGAAATGGCTCATTATGCTGCAGACTGTTGGGATGCAGAAATAGAGTGTTCCTATGGATGGGTTGAATGTGTTGGTCTTGCTGACAGATCTGCTTACGACTTGAAGGCGCACACTGTAAGTTTTCAAAGTAAATTTTGAGTTATTCAATAATATTTTTTTTCGAGGTCATGAGTTTTAAATGCAAGTTATAATCTTTAAACTTGTAAAACTGTAATGGAACAGGAAAAAAGTGCTGTGCCTCTTGTGGCTCATGAAACATATCCAGAACCCAGGGAGGTAGAGGTGTGTAACAGCAATGAATGCCTTCGTTTTGTTATTTATATTGGTACAGACGGTTTATTGCTTGTTTTTTTGTGCAGAAATTAGTTATAACTCCAGGAAAGAGAGAGTTGGGGTTGGCATTTAAGAAGAATCAGAAGATGATTATTGAAGCTTTAGAGGTGAATACTATCTTTATGTTCTTTCTTGCACTTGTTGATGGTGTACACTGCAGGAAGAAAAAACTAAAATGGCCTTTTCTTTCTTCCAAGTTTTATTTACCTTGCTTCTGATGGTTATTTTTGTGGGAAACCTCCTGCCAGGCCATGAGTGAAGCAGAAGCTATGGAGCTTAAAGCTAATTTGGAGTCTGAAGGGAAGGCACCATTTCAAGTTTGCACACTTGGCCAAACTGTCACTCTTACGAAGGACATGGTATCTATATCTAAAGAAATAAAAAAAGAGCACCAGAGAGTTTTCACACCTTCTGTGATTGAGCCATCATTTGGCATTGGTAGAATCATTTACTGCTTGTATGAGCACTGCTTTTATACACGACCAAGCAAGGCTGGGGATGAACAATACAACGTTTTCAGTTTCCCACCATTATTAGCACCTATAAAATGCACGGTGTTCCCTCTGGTGCAAAATGAGAAATATGAGGTAACAGCTCAACTTATTTCAAAGTCATTGACTGGAGCAGGCATATCCCACAAGATAGATATAACAGGCACTTCCATTGGCAAGAGATATGCAAGAACAGATGAGTTAGGTGTGCCATTTGCAATAACGGTCGACTCAGAAACTTCAGTAACCATTAGAGAGAGAGACTCAAAAGAGCAAATACGAGTTTCAGTGGAAGAGGTGGCTTCTGTTGTGAAGGAGGTGACAGAGGGCCATAGCACATGGGCAGATGTGCTTTGGAGATACCCAACTCACATAAACAGCACCACAGATGATTAGTTTCAGTGTAATTTAACAAGGGATCTTGTGGAAAGCTTCTTGCCTTTCCCTCCAATTTGCAAAATGAGAAGCTCACACATACCACTTATGTATCTATTTTACTTCAAATCATACAAGGTGCATTTTTATGGTGCCCTCCAGTATCATCTGAACATTATTTTTTACTAGTTGACTAGTAATTACTCATTTGTTTTGTCTGGTGAAGAGTTTGATAAAAAATGTTTTGCAAAAAAAAAGTTGTTTTCCTGTTTGAGAAGTGCTCCCGACACAAATCTCCAGATATTCTAAGAGAAGCCTCCCTCCTGACGTTCTTTCCTAGTTAAAGGGAACTTACATGAAGCTGTGAAAATTTTCTGTAAAAGGGGTCTAGCAGGACTTCCCTGTTCAGAATCCAAGCATAGATCTCTGAGGGTATCCATTAGGACTTGTGGCTCTTTTATGCCAAGAAAGTGAACTTACCATGCAGTGAAGTTTATTGCTTAGTTAATGTTGCATATATGTCATTAGATATTCGCACTAACTATAGATATTTGGTTGTGCATAAATTATTTCAAACAGCTTAGATTGAATTTTGGGTGATAACTTGAGGATAGCCTCAATATTTCATGTTGAAGAGTGTGAGAAACATTATTCTAGATAAGTGGGAATGTTTCTGGATATCACTATGATAGTATTTATAGTATTTATGTTTCCCGTTGTGGAAAATTCACAAAAGAGAAAAAACTTTCCAACTAGACTCTTGCAAAATTACAGTAGTGGGAAGGCTTTTTAATATTTTTGGCATCAAAACATTTAAAAACACATATGTAGATTTACATAGTTCTTGGTGATGGGTAGCCAATATTAATTAGAAGTAAATAGAAGTTCTTTCCCTTTTTACGTAAGTGCAATCCATGTCTGAGACAAAACACTTCATCAATTGGGCCCTAAATGGTATCCAAGTCCAGAAAACAACATGCATGATGCTACAAGCTACTCGTCTATTACATATCACTGATAAACATGATCAATCATCAAACTCATCCCCATTGCTTGAAATGGGATCCTCCTTGTTACACTTATTTCTCAACTGGGTGTTCCCTACTTCTAAAGCAAAGGGTTGTTGTAAGGATTCTGGAACAGACCTAATATCCTGAGCATGTGGCAGCCCTGCAAGCAGTCAAAGAACAACAATGAATGGTCTTAGTTCCAAGTCTGGGCACATAGAAGTCACCAATAGCCACGAGGAAGCAATAAGAAGGACCAAGGGTTTGATTAGGTATCTTAATGGAATGTTCTGAGCATCTAACAGTCAACATGAAATCACTTTTGGCCATTTTTATGATAGCATCCAGTATTTTCTTCAATGGTAGACTATTCAAGTCAAGTCCACAATGTTTCTAATTTTTAGGTCTTATCTCTGTACAAACAACTATCATTCATTTCTGAGTATATGACAGTCCTTTGGGCATGGTGACAGCCATAAAGCCTTGATCCTGTAGCAGCATCAAAAACATCATCAAATTCTGGGAAGTAAATCCCCTGTTCATGATTCTGAGATAATGGTTACCGCAAGATTTGATAGGCTGCAGCCATAGGAGAATGAATAGCCACCCTTGGAGGATCCTAGGTGTGTTTCTCTTCTACCCTAACAGACCTATTATCAGCATCCATAACATAGTCTATAAACAACTGTAGTCTAGACCTGTATAACTCCACCGAGTCCCGACAGTTTATAATCTGTGGCAGTCGTGTGTGCATCATTGTTGAGGAGCTGCTAGCCTTGGAGGTTTCTCTTTCATGTTTTAGGGCTGATCTGTGGGCCCACCCTTCTTCTAGCTATAAGGTGTATGCCACAAGTTTGACCTTTGTTTTGGTTGAGGGGCTCTCAAATAAAACAAGCTGCAACCCTAGTACAGTTTGCAGTCCATATTTTCCCTTCTACACCATGTTTCAACACCTAGAGTTGGTCAATGTTTCTAGACTTTATTTCTTGTGCTGCCTTTCTTATATGCTAGAGTACCATCTTATTTATCTTTTTTCCTCATATTTTACTCCTGGCTTTGGCCCTTACTTGAACTGATCATATGGGCATTCTAGATCAGTTTATTCCAACAATAGTCTAGCTAAAATAAAGTGGAGATGCTGACCTGACTTTGCAACTATTCCACCCAACCATTTCTACTTGTACAATCTTTTATTTAACATAGTCAACATATAATGGATGTCCTAGTTTTGGATAGACAAAGACGACATCAATACATACTAGAAATCTCTATATTAATCATCGCTCACCCCTAGCACTGTTCTCCATACTACCGCCTAGATCACCAGCGTATTTTTGATAGATAGTAAACACATCTCAGATCCTTAGATCTTGTTTTCCAATTAAGTTGCCAACCACATTTGTTTATGTTCTTTTTGCCAAATCATGCACATGAGATTCACTTAGTTTCTCCTTTAGATAGCCCTTGTACTAAAATATTAGGCTTGCTTCTTTACTGGATACTCTCTTCAAATGCCTTTCACTTCGACTGCCATCATATCTCCAGAAACTACTTGTGATATATATTTTGGCTTCCAAAGTTCTAGTACATGGTGAACCCATTAGCACAATTTTTCCCTCAACTTAAATAGATATCATGTTCTCTTATTGATGATCTGTACACAATTTGAATTTTGTAGTTTACGATCTACTACCAACACATAAGGAGGATGGGTGTCTTGCATGCCTCTATCTGATATGCACATGCATGCAGCATGGTGAACAATTTATTTTTAATTGATGGACAAGACATTTTGGTGAGAACTGAAAATTATTCACTGCTTGTGTTTGTAGCAATCTCTTTTATGGTATCTTCAAGAACATCTTCAGCATTGCTTGCTACAGTGAAAATTTTCCCTGAATAATTGATTATCAGAGTGGATACATCGCATTGGTGAAAGTTTGTTGCTTGTCTTCTATTCTAGGTTTTCTTTCCTAGTACGCTAGCTACCACTTTATTCTTTATAGGTAGCTTTCTTTTTCAGTAAACCGTACTTCTGCAACTAGCATCAGGGATGTTAAAATATTTAGTCTGTGGAGAAAAAACATTTAGTAAAACCTACCTTTCTCCATAGCCACCATTAAAACATATACAAAAAGGGGCTCACAGGCCCATGACCACAAATGTTACTATGGATCAATGTTAAGGGCTTTTGTGCACTCCAAGCTCCACGGGGAAATGACTCCCTGCCAATAACCTGCCCCTTTTTCTAAGCAATAACATATTTTGATAGTTCAAATGACTGAATCTTTAGAGCCAAAACTTGCTGTCCTTAACAGCGGATGCCTAGTGTACTTGACTATCTATAGAAGCAACAATTTTAAACAAGCCATCCACTGCCTCTTCACCTAATTTCACAACTGCATAATTATTCATTTTACCTTTGATGAAGCATTTGTTATGATTAGTTTGTTTTATTTTAATAAACTAGAAGCAATTTGTGTTTACTCTCTTAGAAGCAACCTGTGTACATTGGCGAAGGCATACACTCATGAGTTAGCCTTAGGTAGTATAAAATTGCGGTCAACTCAAGATTATAAGCTTGTTTGGTCTAAATCTGATAGATGGGAACTATACTATATCTTGGCTGTGCGTATTTTTTGCACAAGATATGCAATCTGAAACAAATGGAGCCGTTTAAACCCAAATGGAATAAATTGGAGATAAAGGTGTACTGGCTTGAATCAGAGATTGACTGCCAGAATTGCTCACGCAGATTGAAATGTCCAGACCATTAATTTTTCTGTTTTTCAACGATCCTGCACTGCTTTCTACACTTTTACAACCCTCTGCGAGTCTGTACATTTAGTCAAACACATTACATGCTTCTGAAGTAGCACTGTTGATTCGTAATAGTTGTGGTCAGAGACAATCAAATTGCTTCTTTTGTCTAGTCTTCAGTTTTGTTTGTGATAGAGGTGCTAAAAGTTAATTTTAGTGTTGAACATCAGTAGGAAGCAGTTTTGCATACTACACCTCTGAAAGGAGATGGTGCTTACATATTTTACGGTGTGCATGTTTTTATATCTTCACAGTTCGAACTTTATCTTCTGGTGCTATAATGTTGCCCGAGTCATGGTTATGATTTGTATATCAAAATCCTGATTTGTTTATGGGCAATTGTGAGATGAATTTTCTGCTAACTGCTGTATGTCTGTGTACCTGAGATATTTTATTTTTTTAAGTTGATAATCAATGTAATGATTCCAATGATCATTCCCATGTTCAGAATTATGGATTTGGTTAGTTCATTGTATATAATTGTGTAAGCAAATCTAAATCAAAGGGCTCACGTAGAGTTTTCAAAATGCTTGTATGATGATGCTAATGAATGATGTAAGCATGTAATTCATTCAGGAATAGGCTGTCCTCAAATGTATCGGTTGATATGGACATTTTAATAGATGTTTTGTGGGTTTAGAAGCAAATGCAGCATGTAGGTATTAATATTTAATTTCAGCTTAGAGAATGTAATCGCTTGAAGATGTAATGGTTGTGAAAACTCTTCTTAAACACATTACTACATCAAAGTAGTCTGTATTAGTTTGAATGTTAAATGTGATTAAGCCTTGTTCTGAGGCCTCGCCTAGTTTGTCTTTCTAAACTTTATGTGGTAAGTTGGCAAAGGATTTTGATCAAGCGGGGAGGAATGTTGGCTGTGCTGTTTTTCACATGATTTCTCTGAGTTCAGACTTTTATGTCCAGTAATTTGTTCACATAGTTTCTCTGAGTTCAGAGTCATGCTCAGTGATTTGTTCTGTTGCCATGATAGTCAGAAATAATGATGAATAATGCAATATTTGGTTTGTTTCTTGTTCCCAAGTCTAAAGATCAGAATAGGAAAGCTTAAACAAGACAGCCTATGCTGAACAACAAAGAAATTGCAGTTTGTGCATGCTCCTTTGGGTTCCATATGAAGTAAATGTCACTGGCCAAAATTTTACTATCTGCATGATTTTCTACACCATCTTACTGATTTATCATGATTTTGTGGCTTTTGCTTCGATCCCAAACATTAGATTGGAATCTTATGATGTCATCCGTGACTGGTTGAATCGGCATTTCCAAGCATATTCAGTTGGCACCATATTGTGTTGGGACGTATCGGAGGTCAATGTCCAATGATGGTAGATTCAAAAGCATAAATTAGATGTGTATTTTCTTGGTATGATAAAGCTTTGTAGAAGCATAAAGTAAAATTATGTTTTCATTAAATATTTTCAAAGCTAATTGATATTTTTAAAAAGTACAATCCTGCTTTTGGTAGCATGATAAAATCCTTTTCTAAGGTTATTTAGGCTGCAGTCTTTCTAGCCCAGGGTTGATTCTAAGTGCATTTTTATACGGGATTTACTTGAGAATCCTTAATGCAACACATCTCTGTTCTTCCTCGGGGAAAAATTTGGATGGTTTCTGTCAAAAGATGAAAAAGGAATTGATGCTTTATCTTTTCAGAAAAGGTTGGGTGTTATCAGTAACAATTGGGAAAATTTAGAGACATCCGACCTTTCACTAGTCATTCTTGGGGCCTCAACTCCCCTTAGAAACAAGGCCAGACTTCTGTCAATGCACTGAAGGGTTTGGCTAACAAGTTTTTACCTGTCACAGTGCAACCCATAGGTAAAAGGAGTATCCTCATTCAGTTAGGGATTTGACTTTGATTCAAAGTGCGTACCTCCTAAAATCATATGCTAAAACATGGGACGAATGAAGAAAGTCAAGATACGAATTTCCAATTTAACAAAAATGGGGGAGATTTCAAATTCACACAAGCTTTGTCTCCGACCCTCAGGAGCATAGCCCCACCTTAAAGACCGCCGATATGACATTTCCTAAAAGGGTAACGACATAATTGTACTGCGTTTATTTTTCTATAGTGAAAGAATTTTGCTTTTCATTGATCCATGCTATTAAAAGACTTAATGGATGTTGAAGAAACTAGGATAACTAGCAAAGGACTTTTTGCTTATTGGAAATTAGCCAGAGTGCTCCAACAAACCCTGTTGGACCCACATCAAACATAGGATATATATATATATATATATATATATATATATATATATATTCAAGAGGAGGCAGGAATTAGGCAATCAAATTAAGCATTTTGAAAATCAGTTATGCAAATTTAGAATCCTAAGGAAATTGAATCCTCATTTTTATACATGGTGTGAAATAATCAAATGCCTCAGGATCACTATGAAGAACAGGAGAAAGAATACTCCCCGGCACAGCTGAAAGTGAAGAGCTTTCATTTCTTGCCTCTACTTTGAGAGACCTGACCTGAATATTGCGTTAGATATTACATCCTCAATATCACTGACAAATTGTAGACTACCAAAACAACAAA
Organism: Pseudotsuga menziesii; assembly: GCA_001517045.1. Taxonomy (NCBI): domain Eukaryota; kingdom Viridiplantae; phylum Streptophyta; class Pinopsida; order Pinales; family Pinaceae; genus Pseudotsuga; species Pseudotsuga menziesii. The sequence continues at coordinate 70,187 of LPNX011058222.1, read as the reverse complement.
TCAGTGTGAGAATTTATATTGATACCCATGGTTAATTAGAAGTGAACAATGAGATTGTGAAAAGTGAAATATAGAAGCACATCAAAGAAAAAGGCTGTACATATAGGAGGCGATAACTACAGTGCCATTTGGGTTAAACCTATGCACCAAACACTATTATGTGATTAATGAACAGTGTCTTCAATAAATCTCTTGACAGTTTTATGCTTGTATTTATGTATGAGATTTTGGTTCATTCCGAATGAAAGAAAGAGCACGAGGATCAATTGCAACTCATTTTAAAAAAGTTCAGAGAGGACAAGTAGGAGAGATTTTAAAGCCCTATAAGCTATTCGAAAAAGCCACAAGATAAGTTGTATCCCATTGTTGTTTCACACACCCATACACCGACGCAATATGTCAAGCAAAAGAGGAGGGGACAGGCAAGCAAGAAAACATACTCACCACGCAACCAATGAACCATTCTGTTAGTATGAGACACCACCCACATGTGGCTTCTCTCATTGGCATAAGAATCATGGTATAATGGGACTTATATGCTGGCATGAACCAACCCTCATAACCAACGTGGAATAACACACAAGGATATGTGCCTCCATATAAAATTTATCCTATAGAATCATCAATTCTATTATGCATAAAGCTCAGTGAACCAAAATGCTCAACAGCACAAGGAATGTTTATTCTGCAAGATTAGTTGCAATTCAGCTTTGGTGAATAAATGATTACATTTACAGAACTTTAGTGGGACTTTGTATTTAGAGAGATGATTGGATTTCTTTCTACAAAAAGTGGCACATAACAGAGTTGTCAACTAAAACAGACTTGCATTTTGAGGATCTACCTGCCTGGAATCCTACACTGTGGACCTAAACCACTTAGGCCTTGGCCTAGTGTCAACCTGTTGCCGCTGCTGGATATCCATCTCCTGGTTCAGCTCATCCTCCAAGTCAATGACTAAAGGATCATGTCCACCTGACTCCCTCTGACTACCAGAATCCGTGCTTTGTGTCTGTACCTGTACCTGTACATCTGGCTCCTCCAACTTGATCCCTGTGTCCTGCGCTAGTTGTTTCTCTACTGGTAAGTCCATAGATCTCCGCAAGGCCTTGGCCTCATCGAACTGGACATCCCTGCTCACAATGATCCTCTTGCGAGTAGGAATGTAAACTCTGTATGCCTTCGAAGTCTCTTTATAACCAACAAGTAAACCCCTTTTCTCTAGAAGGGTCCAGCTTCTTCTTAGTGTCAGCATGAACATGACAATAGCAGACACTCCCAAATATGCGAATGTGACTCACATCTAGTCTAGTGCCTGTGAATACCTTCTCGGGTGTCTTCCTCCCCAAGGCTCTGTGGGGACCCCTGTTCTGAATGTATACTGCAGTCCTGTATGCCTCAACCCAAAGGAATAGTGGCAATCCTTGATCAAATAGCATGGCCTTGGCTGCTCCTACCATAGTCCTGTTCTTCTGCTTTGCAACTCCATTCTGCTGTGGGGTATGGGGCACAGTGTGCTGCTTCTTGATCCCCTCTGTTAAACAATACTCCATGAACTCATTGGAGGTGTACTCACCCTCGTTGTCTGTCCTCAACACTCGGATCTTCTTTCTTGTTGGTTCTCCACGAGAGTTTTGAACTCTCGAAACCTCTCAAAGACTTCTAACTTGGCCTTCAGGAAATAGATCCAAGTCTTTCTGGAATAGTCATCAATGAAGGTTACGCAGTAACTGTAACCACTAAAAGAATGAACACTCATAGGTCCACATACATCTGAATGCACCAAGCCCAAGGGCTCCTTAGACTTGTGCTCACTCTGTGGGAAAGGCTTCCTGATGTTCTTCCGCAAACCACAACCCTTGTAGTGGTTATGCTTCTCCTCCTGTACTTTAGGAACTCTAATGACAGCATATCTCAAGTGTGTCAGTGCTCCATGGTGTAAGTGTGCCATCCTCCTATGCCACAACTCACCCTGATTGCTGTTGTTGTTGTTGACTAAAGCCTTTGTAGGCTCAAAGTGTAGTCTATACACTTTCACGCTCCTTTTGCCAATCACCCGATCCAAGCTCCTATCAGACCCCTTGGGCCTGATATATACTCTATGGTCTTGGAACTTCACTTGATATCCCTTGTCCTCCAGAGTGGACAGTGATATGAGGTTCTTGGTCAATCTTGGAACATATGACACATCGGCAGAACTGAGAGGTTTTCCAGACTCCCTCTGAAATGAAACAGTGCCAACTCCCTGCGCCCGATACCGCACATCATCACCCAGCTCAACATGGATACCTTGTCCACCCTCCTGCAAGTCCTTGAAGAATCTTTTTTGTTTAGTCATGTGACTAGATGCTCCACTGTCGATGTACCATATATTGCTCTGTGGTACTTGCCATGTAAACTATCAAGCAAAACTCCGCATCGAAGTTCCTGTTGAACTCATCCACCTCTACAGATCCAACCATGTGAGTGTTACTCTTCTTCTTCCTGTCTGGGCACTAGGAGGCAAAGTGTCCCTGCTTGTGGCAGATAAAACACCCTACCTTTGATACGTCAAGGTTCTTCTTATCGTCCTTCTTCCTCTTTGCCTTACCCTTGCTCTTCCCTGTAAGGGCTAGAGACTCCTCATCCACAATCTGTGGCGCACTGCTCGATGAGCCTGATGCTTGACCCATGCGGGTCTCCTCTTGCACAAAGTCATCCCACAATCTCTGCCAATCAGGGAGCTTCTCCCTAGCCACCACAGCGTTGACAAAGGTGTCCCATGGCTTAGAGAAGCCATTGAGGGCTATCCAAACTAGCTCCTCATCCTCAATCTTAGAGCCAACAGCTCTAAGCTCATTTCTTATCTGTGTGAGTTTTGTGAGACACGACACAACTCCTTCTCCCTTGGCCATCCTGGTATTGCACATCCTCTTTTGCAGCACCATCTTCCGGTTCTCGTTCTTGGTTTGGTACAAATTCTCCAAAGCCGTCCACATCTCTGTTGTGATCTTCTTTCCGGGAAGGTGAGGGACTATATGGCCCTTCACTCCATCCATGATAATCAACATGGTTCTAGAATCAATCTTCTTCCAAGCTACTAAGTTTGTCGGATCTGTGGGATTAGCTTTCGTGGAGTCAATGTGCTCTTCTTCATCACTGACGTCCAGGATCCTTGTGATCCTTTCTTTCCATGTATGAAATTTCTGAGCACCCTGGAGTCTATCCTCAACTCTCAACTGTACGACCATAGTGAAGTGTTACCTGTCAAACCCTAAATCTGGAAGTCTAGGTTTGTGTCTTCAATAGATCTGCCCCTGATATATCACTGCTGCTGCACATCTCTCAGCTTTAGCTCACCAGAGCTCTGATACCATGTAAATTTTTCTTTAAAGCACAACTAGGGCTAAAACAATATATTTAAATTTAACAGAAACTAAGTTGTACGAAACGGGGGAACGGGGATGAGTTTCTGAAATGGGGAAGCGATGGAAACGTGAGCCCCCCAAATTTTAGGAAATGAAGAAACACAATATATATATATATATATATAGAGAGAGAGAGAGAGAGAGAGAGAGAGAGAGAGAGATAATTATATATATATATAGAGAGAGAGATATGTACCGTGGTCAGAGACATATCTATTCGTTTTCTTCTCTACAGAAGGCAGAACTTCTGCATGCTACTTCTATTCCTCTCAGAACACCCTCATCACCCTTCCCCTGGAAGAAAGGCCTCTCAGCTTGAGTATCAAGCAAGTTATCAGCAGTTATCACTATCTAGAGGGCGTCTTTTTGCATGGGCGAATTCCATTGAGGAGGATACTTACATTCTAGGCTATTGAGCCACCATTTCTTCTGCATGCTGCTTCCATCACTTCCAGAGGGGTACTATAACCCTAGTGCACATCATTTGGGTCTTCATCAGTGGATTATTTATTATTGAGGAGCATCTACAGCTTTGGAGGAGGGCGCATTCACCTGTGGAGGACGATTTGGCTTATCTCCTTATTTCTCCCTTAGAATTCTTGCATGCGGGGACCATCCTCTTTATCATTAGCGGATCTACATATTGGTATGTACATGCATTAATTTCTCCTATTTTCTACCATTTCAGTATTATCTAGGGCACATATCTGCATGCATGCAAAGATCAGGGTTTGTTTTCATATTCTATTGAGGCATAAGCCTACTAGCCATCTACAGTACACAAAGAAAAAGAAAAATATCAGTTAAAATATCATTGTAAGCTGCAACTGCTTTCACCATGACCAACTGCTTTCACCGTGAGGTCTGTAGACTGTCCACCGCGAGCTCTGTAGATTGGCCTGTGAGCTGCTAGATCTGGCTGCTGGCCCGTGAGTCATAAATTAAAATGCTGGCTCGTGAGCGAGTCGTGAGCTAGAAGAAGGAGCCACCATGAGTTGTGAGCTGGAAGAGGGAGCCACCACCGTAAGCCACCACCATGAGCGTAAACTTGTTGAACTTTGTAAACAGATGCCGTGAGCTTTGCAAACTAATGTGAGATTGTCGTGGTGGTGATATGCTTCTTTATAGCATAAAATCACTATCTATAAGCATCCACGACAACCCTATAGGTATTAATTTTAGTAATAAACAATTAAAAAATTAATTAAATTACGGGATTGAGTTTGATTTGGGAGGAAACATGAAGGAATTTGACAATCCGAGACGGAAACTTGTCCCCATGAAATGGAAACGCGTCCCCACCACGTGAAACGTCCCCATGCCCTCGAAAATGCGTTTCGCGTCCGTACCGTACGGGTTTCCAAGTTTTTTTTTCAGGAAACGCAGTGGGGACAGCAGGGGGGGTGAGGTTTCCTGCAATGTAGAACTGAAATAACCACACATGAACTTCTTTACAGTATGCAACGGAATATAAAACTGAGAACCATTTACAACATCAATCAAATCAATAGAAACAATACAATCTTTTTGGGTAGAAACCCTCAAACAAAACCCAAGATGGGAAAACCGGTGTAGCAGTATGAGAGGATATTTTTATTAAGAAAATACAGAGCTTTTACAATATCAAAAAATCGATTTATGCCCTAGATGACAAAATCGAAACACCCAAAACTCACTGAGAAAAACTTGTGAGATGGCATGGCTCCCAAGGCAGCTTGCTGTTGTACAATGTACCTCCGCCAAAGTCTCTTGTCTCTCTCCTCTGCAATTTAGGGCTGCCTTTCTTGAGTTAGTGCTCGTCCGTCTTCTTCGCCAAAATTCTCTCTCACACTTCTTCATCCGTCTTTGTCGGAATCCAACTGTGTGTCCTCTCCACCAATTGATCTCTCTTTTATAACTTTATGTAAAGTGAAAACCTAAATTTCACTCTCACTTAAAGTCAATAAACAATTAGATCACTTTAATTATTTTAGGAAAAATAATTAAATACAATTGGCTTCCTAATTTAAGTCTTCTCCATGAACACATGCATGCAAGAAGACCTTCCTTGTTGCTGCTAGTTTAACATGCATGACTGTCCAATAAACTTTTTGACCTCACAAGTAGTAGGTAATGCTTTCATCTTCAAACACATCTATAACTTACATGGTCTACCAGTTTGAATATTTGAATTGCTATCCTAAGTTTGCTTCCCACTTTTGGCAAGAATTCTTTTACTCTGTTGGGTCCACCTTTGACATGAGATCAACTTATCGCTCCCAAATAGACAATCTAATTGAAATAATTAGAAAATATTTTGAAGGTTGTTTATGCACATTCGCAAGAGATACAGTCACGAAGTGGGTACCATAGCTACATTTGGAAGAATAGTGGGATATCACTTCATTCCATTTCTCTTTAGCTTATTGTCCCAATGAACACAACTTCAGTTTGATGATTGGGTTTTTTGTTTGTCTCCAAGGTTATAAGTAACTTCAACGAAATGATAGGGGGAAACACAAACTCCTTACACCCATGATTCTCCCTACAGTCTCATACCCTGACAACTTGGTTATACGAGTAACAACTATGGACGATTTAAAAACAGGTGTCTTTATCTAGCCTACACAGAGAATGCAGGAAAAAAAGACATTCTTCCTCTTTACACTCTCTTGCTACAATAGTCATAAATAGGAATTTTTTTTTTGTGTGAACCATCTTATTTCTAATTGCATGCTACGTAGCCATGCATAAAAACTGTCAAAATAATCCGACTCATTTGTGCCTGCAGCAGAATTGCTTTCTTTTCACTATTTCTCGATAAAATGATCAGAAGCATCTATATGACATACCATGGAAAATGCTTTGAAAGCTTGCTCTGTAGCTTTAAAAACTCGCTCTGCAATCGCTTGGATGCCATGAATAAAAAATATACATCTTAGAGTTCAATTTCGATTTCAACAATCATGGGAGGAATTCTCTCTCCAATTTCCTTCCACTTTGGAATGAAAAATGAATTTCTCCCTCCAATTTCCCACGAAAACTAGAATTTAACACATTTGCCCTAGATAATATAAATTTCGGTATGCTCTCCATGTTTTTTCTTTTAGCAATCCTGGGAAAATTTTCCGTTTGAGGTGCTAACTCACCAAAATATCTCTGTTCCCTCCAATTTCCAGTGAAAATTAGAATTCGAAACATTTTCCTCTAGATCGTAAAAATCCTGGTATGCTCTCTGTAATCGGAATGTTTCCTCTATTTTGGGGGTAAACCCAAAACATCTCAGTCAAAATATCTTCGTTCCGTAAATTGGAATTCGACCGTAGATCGCAAATATTATGGGTATGCTCTCTGTAATGGGAGATTTTACGGCTAAACAGAAAATATCTCCATTCCTCTATCGGATAAAAGGTCCTGGGGCAAATAGCTAAACTAAAAGATATTCGCTCATAGCAAAAATTTGATAGAAACTATAGTGATGATAAAAATATTAACAATAAATTACTAAAATATCAAATAAAATATTATTCTTATTTTTAGGAAATGAAAATATTTTATATATTTTAATTGAAACTGGTACTGCAGATGGCGCATCCTTTTCTGGATCAAAAGATAAGCTTCATCGATTTAGGTATAACCCCCGAGGACCCATGAAATAAGGCCCACTTTTGAAGATCAGATCCCTATCATCCTTGTTTTCAAACAAAAATGTGAAGAAGCCTTTGCTGCAAAAGCAATGCTGCAGTGTCCCAGAGATCAATGACATCCAATTTTTTTTGATCCAGTAATTCACTGTTTTTGGCGATGGCCAAATACCTGTAAATTGACTGATCAAGCCTTTCTCGCTTAGAGCGAGAGCTTTCAACCTAGAAGCAACCAACATGATCTGGATTCTTGGAACATTGGCCCGCTTAACAAAGCCATCCCGTGCATCAGATGCCAAGGGGGGGAGAGGTGTAGCTGCGACAAGAGCCCTGAAGGCAACATCCAGATACCGCCTACGATCCTCCGGGATTGGATCCGAAGGGGGATCCATCCCAAGCTAATCAAAGGGCCCTCAGACCCTCGAACACCTGCAAGAAAAGCCCCACACACTCATGCAACAATATGGTGCAGCAATGAGCACACTCAGGCAGCACTCACTCATGCAACAATCTGGTGCAACAACGAGCACACTCAGGCAGCACTCACTCATGTAGCAGTGAACTCTGTAGAGCCTCAAAAATCCTCCAGCGATCATGATTTCACTCAGAAAGATTCGATCACAGTCTCACTCAGCGAGCTCGGCCACTCTCAGCCCCTCTCGGCCTCTCTCGGCCACGCTCAACCTCTCTTGGCCACTCTTGGCCTCTCTCTGAATAATCTATTTGTTGTGCACATGGATACTTTGTTTTAAAGTTGTTTTTTTGGTTGAGCTATGAGTTTTTGTCACGTCCCCTCCCATCAATCCGACCCACAGAGGGAACATTAACAATGTACGGGGTGCTAAATTTCATCCTCATGGCAAATTACAAAATTCATAGGCAACTAAATGTGTGTGCAAATGCATGATAAACATACACGGTGAAATTAAACTCTATTAATGCACACACAACATGCAATTATTAGTATGTTCATCACATGCATAACAACATAATAATGAACAAAAATAAACTCATTTCAGGCTATTCACAAGCATTCAATTTAATAGTTCATTTTGACCAAATAATTCAATTTTCCATAAATAAATAATCATCCATAACATGGAAATTCTAATTAAACATAAATATCAATAAACACTTATCTTTAATTGAAGTTGTATAAGAAACTGACTATGGAAGAGCAACGTTCTACCAAACCATAGGTCTCTGTCCAGCCTATAGTATTTCAATTGAGAGACCATCCCTGAGTTGGGGATTTGTGTCCTCTAAGGATGAACTACTCAGGCTCACTTACAACTATAAGGACAAATACTCATGCTAAGCCAACACACAACTGGGTTTGTCAAGCATGCAGGGAGACAGGGAAGGAGAATGCTAAGATAGTGAGCTCAACCATGGAGCTCCATGCATCTCAATTGATCTTAGCCACCCACAATACCTACCATACCCAACACAAGGAAGGTCCCCTTCTCTGCTACACAGTCCCTCAGGCATCCCTTCCCTCCAGTGCTCTTCAAGGTGGGCATAGAAAGGTCCAAGCTGCTAAATCCCCAGAGATTCTTGCCTTCACTTGGTTTATCAAATGATTACGACCTCTGATCTCACTTTCGCTTCAATCCACTCTTGGTTTTTTCCAAATTCTGACCACATTACTGTCAATCATGGAATTCCACTTTCAGGCTTCAAAATCTGGGTCTTCCAATGAATTTTCAGGCTTTGGACGCTCTCAATTTCGCCCTAGGGTTTACGTCTATAGATTCCCCATTGGATTTTGTTGCTCACATGAATTTTTGGGTGTTTTTGGTACTTAAAAATGTGGTCTCTTTCCAAGTTACGATTTCTACAATTTTTACTGTTGGGAATGCATAACACGCTGGAAATTGATGTCTGATTCTTCCACAATGGAATCGGGGTGATGAAAAATGAATTCCCATGAGGAAAAATGAATTATGGGTCAAGTAAACCATGCCCATACTCAATCATACGAATTTCTTAGTTTTGATCATGCTCCATTATTTCATGAGCTGATTTTTCAACTACCATCTTACAGTAAAAATAAATGTCAGCATAGCTAGTCAAGATGGGTTCTCAAGATGACATTTGGCAACAAAAGATTCAATCCCACAACCTCTCATCTCTCCCTAGTGGATACATAATTTTAGTTACTTCAATAGCCAACTCTTGGAATTTTATTACATTTAAATTCTCTGTATCCACTAAAATAACATCATTTATGAGTGTTCTCATATAAACTTAGAAAAAATACAGCATGCTACAAACTTATTGGATAAACACCTATATCTACTTAGATCCCTACAACACTAAACACCTTTGAATGATGATTGTCCACTTCAACAAATTTCTTTGTCTAGACAAAAGTTTCATTCTTTATAAGAACTTCTAGAAGTAGAGAACCAATGCATTGCCCCTTTGAGAATTGTAGATCTTCAAAGGCGAAGTAGTCTTTCTGAATTGCAAATTAATTTTGATTAGACGCCCTTGTACAATAAATGAATGTTTCTGATCGACTTGGTAATTGATGCCACACCATTGCATTGTTGTTTCTTTGATCTCATTTCTACTATGCTAGTACAAAAAAGGATAACATGTTGAAATGAACCATAAACTTGCAAGACTGCCAATCTGCAAAAGAACAAATAGAAAGGTTAGAAGGGAGCAAATAGTCAGAAATCTATTAAGAATACTATATTCAACTAGAAATAAACAGAAATAAAACATTGTAGAAAAAAGTTCCGATTACCAATAAAATGCCATTGGCAAGTAGTGCATTCCAACATTGTCATAAGTAAGACACCAAAAAAATTCGAGAATCCTAAAAAGTGCCAGCCAATATATTCCCAAACAAGAAGGGAAATCAATTAAGCTTTTCTTGAAGACAGAAAATAATTGGCAAACATGGATCTACAGTTATTAAACTCTTTTATTAGTTGCAAATAGAGAGGTGGGAAGGTATCGATTAAATCCTTGAATGCAAAGCTCTACTCCATGCTTCACTCATGCCATTTGCAAATTTATATTTATTTTCTCTGATTGGCAAACCAGCCCACCCAAACCAAATGCTCTACATTTTTGATGTCTCATTTCTCTCATCTTGGACAAAAAGAACTAAATATTGCATGCTAGTAGACGCTCAAATTAGATTTCTTCTAATAATCTTTGATTACACATGACATTGTCATCGCCACCCCTCTCCTCTGGGCCTACATTGGTTTGTAGTAGTTATAGGGTAGAACTGGTATTCAATTGTTAAGTAGCAGCTTGGAGTATAAAAATATGAAATGCTCTAGAATGTATGGTTTTGAGAAATGATGCAAGAATAAAGTTTTAAAAATCCTTATGAAAGACATTTATTTATAGAGGGTAAGGAGCTAGATTATAAAAACATGTCATTTCCAATGAACAGTCATAGACAGCAGCAATACATCCATCAATCAGCATGGCACTCAATTAATTCATTTAGGACCACTCCCTGTAGACCATACATGATCTTTGGTTTAAGATAGAAAGTAATGCCAATTTTGTATATCCCATAACAATCAATCTTATGACAACATTGCCACATCAACATCTGACATGGCTTTCAAGTTTTATTTTATGTTGAAAAATACATTCTAGAAAATTACTTGAGTAGATCTAGCACATGTAATGTTGATAAAATAAGAGTGCCCACAACTCGCATCAACTGCAATTAGTTACAATAAGTTTCTATATGTTAAAACTAGTTAGAAACATATACACAAAAGTCAGTCAAGATTAAAGAAGATCCAATATAATGTTTTGTATTACATATCAGTGATGTTGTAAAGGAATGAGTTGAATGAGAAAATTCAATTTCCAAAACCTTCATAATATGTGATCTTTCAGGTATTGTTGCTTTGAAATTGAACATGTTATCAGATCCTGTAAGGTAGTCCAAGCACTCTGAGCTTATAGGAGCTTGCTTCAATGAGCTTTTACATTCATCTATAGAGAGTGAGAATGTCGATGATTACATTTGGATATAAAGGAAAGAATTGTTCAAGCCACTCATGCAAGCTCGATGACAAGAATTATGCCATTTCAAGATTTGAAGAAATATCCTCATAGTGAGAAAGCTTTGGAGCATTATAGATGTTAAAGAACTAATGCCAATTAATGTGGCTAAATAAGAAGCTTACAATGTCAAAGATAGGAAGTGCTTGCAATTTTTGGCAAGAAAATGTTATATGACATCCTGCCACATGTGCAAGGTGTAGAGACTTCTCAAAAAGCTTGGGATACAATGAGAACTTTAAACAAGATATCTAATGAAACAAGATTTCTATATCTCAGAAACCAATTAATGGCAGGAGGTGATTTGGCCAAGATCATCTCACTAGACTCAAGAAAATAAGAGATCAACTTATTACATCTGCATAAAAATTAAAAAAGAAGGGCCCTGTCTCTATAAGCCTTACCAATTGGTTTCAATATTTTCATGTGTTTGCAAAAAATGTCAGTTTGTCAACAAGAACAATACCACTGATATTTGATAAGTTAAGAGGATTTATCTTGCAGATAAAGGAATGGAATAAGCTCTATGATGAAGATTCCATGCCTTTGTTGCAAATCGTAAGAGCAAAGGAAGATGAAGTCTTCAAAAGCAAAGAGACAAGACAGGAAACCAAAGACAAGTAAATTTCCAGCATGAAAATAACAGTACCTTCACCCGAAGTAACAAAAGCAACTGTTGTTATTGTGGAAAACGTGGTCATTGTGAGAAGGACAAAAGGAAAGAGAAGCATGATCTCTCTCATTTAAATCCTTTAGCATTCCAGCAACTATGTTGAAGACAATAATAATAGGACTAGAGATAGCGAAGAAGAAAGAAGTGACCATAGACTCTTTATTTACTTTATCAGTAACCAAAAATACATATAAAAAACGTTCCTTGCCTCAAATGAGGATAATGAAAGGAAAGGGGTGAGAGTTGCATTAAGAGATGACAAAGTACACATGGTGACAGGACAGGGGAAAACCCGATGAAAATACCTAACGGAGGTGTTAAAGATGTGTACGGTTTTATTTGTATTGAACCTCAAGGACATGATTTAGTGAGTTAAATTCCCCAAAAAAATATTGAATTTGATGCAACAAGTGTCTAATGATTGGGGGACATTGAAAAACTGTATATTTATTTGCAACAACTCAGATGGTTATAGAAAGGGACAAATTCTTATGGATGCAGTGGCGCCATAGGGTATAAGCAGATTTGGCGTCAGAGGTGGGTGGATTCTTAAAATACCATATATGTCTGCTAACCCATAACAAGCTCAGAAATCCTATCGTTAATGGAAACGGTAGATGGCTCACAAAGTTATGGGGTTACGACTCAACTTAAGCTTCTGCGAATGTTTCCCTCCTCTATACTTTGTTGATCCTTTCTTTAGATGTGGGGATCCTCAGCCAACTTGGTAGAAGTCTTCGGTGAAAGAGGATGTAGTCCATAGATTCTCTAACATTGTAGCGATTCCTCTTGCTAAATGTTTTCAAGTAAAATCAACAAGAGCCGTCAGCCTACTAGGAATTCTTCAACAAGAGGCGTAAGCCTACTAGGAATTCTTCACCTTCATCACCTTCCTTAATGGCAGGTTTGGCACTCTCTACATATATGAAGGCAGATCTGATTACTTGCAAAATATTTGATGTTCACCTCACCTACAAACCATTTGACAAAATGCCAACATACTTCTTCCAGTTACCATCGTCCTGCTTGTAATTTACACCATGAGGTTTCCCTTAGACGAAAAAATAGTGAAAAGATGCAGAAATGATTTTCTTTCTTTTGTTCATCACTCAAAAGTTATTTAGTATTTAATATTTCAATAACTGACTATCCTATCTTAATGTGATAGATTGGCCGGTTATCACCTCCAGTTCCTTGATTTTGTTGGCTACTGTGACTAAAATTTAAAGAATCAATCTTGTTTGCTTGAATACAAAGCTCTAGTAGGACCATTCTAGAAATTTACTTTAATAATATTATATATACATAGAGTATATTACATTATTAAGATCTCTCCCTCAATGTTGGGGAGGTCATGAGTTTGACTCTCTTGATTCTCTTGGGGTTAGGCTCGGTTATCAAGACCATCGGTTTAACCCATTTACCATCCATGGACCATGGGAAAATATTCAGAAGGTTTTCTGCAAGCTGTTCATTGGAAAAAAACAATATTACATTAAAATAAATATATAAAAGATAATCATAAAAATAACAACATAATAATATAACTATATCAGGTCATCTCTTGCACTAAATGTTGCCATTACTCAATGTCATTGTTCACTTCAAGGTGTACCTATATAGTCACAAAACCATTCCAATTCTTCATCAAATTATCCATATATCTAGCATTTATCAATAATTATTCCAATTTATGTCTACAGATTTATGTGTTCTCTGTCTTACAATGATATAAGAGAATCCCATGCCACTTTTTACTTGTCAAAAAGGTTGTTTTTCCAAGGCAAAGCAGTGTCGGTCTTACTCCAACACAAAGGCAATTGAACAGTTCATGAACATAGGGCTGCATGCAACAAGCAACCACAGGGCCATAGATAGGCCATCGCACAACACAAGCAAGCTGTGGCATATGCAAGAAAGTCACAGCAAGCACAAAGCCACAAGTAAACCCTAGACCACTAATGGAACCCAACTAAAATCCAGAAGAGCTTGATTTAGAGTAAACCACAGATGGCTCCCATAGGCAAATTAATTGCAGACAGTTAAGAAGTTCAAGGGTGATATAGAACAAATGAACAGGTGTATCAAAGGTCTGAACTATGAATTTATTGACCTCTAGAACAGAAGAGACGACATCAACAACAACTTCAGTGAAAAAATTAACAGGTTAAATATACAATTATATAGTTGATGGAGCAAAATGGGCCACACCCAATTTCATTTCATTTCCATGAGAACTCAAAATGGGCCACACCAGGGTATTTTAATAAAGTTAAACTTGAACAAACTCAACCTAATGACAAGGAAAAGCACATATCACATGTTTCAACAAGCTCAAGAAATAGTTTGCCACCCTACAAAGAGTAAGAAAATAATTCAAAAGCATCCAAAAACCTTGAAGGGGATGCATATGACTTGTTCATGTGATGGACATGCAAAACTAATGGTGTCTTTCTACGCAAAGAAAAATGTTCCACAATGATGAAGAGGACATATTCACTCAATTTACTCATTTACGTTAGAAGGGATCAGTAAGGAGCAGACCAAATGCTAGAAATGTATATCACAGTTCTGAAAGTCAATATGTGCAGCAAACTCAAATTACTTTAGGGCTAAAGATGAAAAACAAGGCTGATAAAATTATGCTTTAGGGCACATTTTCCACAGAGGTAGTTGTTGGGCTGGAGTGCTCAGGATTCATATCAGGAGTGCCTTACTATCAGGCCTGAATTGCAAATTCATAATTTTGGGAGAAAGCTTCTTGGATTGAGACCATACTGCCCAAAATTCTTGAGAATCCCTTCTTGCTGATTTGAAGTGATTGTGCATTGTGGAATATAGAACTTTGGGAGCTAGAATCAAGGCCATATTATATTTAGTGAAGGAAGAGGATGGGTACTCCAAATATCAATTTGATTTCCTCAAGCATAAAAAAGCATTAGAGAGAATTATGGGGCTTAGAAATGCAAAGGGCTTAGATTTTGGCAACTGATTCACCACATCCAAAAGGAGAAGAGCCTTGCGTAGAGTCCAAACTCAATAAATGCCATTTGTGCAACTAAAGATCATATTTATTTTCCACACTCTAGTGTGGAGTCTGAGCACAATCGCAAAGTACATAGGATCATATTGCTCCCCTGTTGTCTCAACCATGCCACTTGGTGATTACGTGGATACTCCAAACTCTCCCATTCAAGATGAATGTTTCTCATCTTGCTTTTACATATTATTGCACTTTTATCAGCAATGTTTAGACTTTTGGAGGCCATACAAGGAGAGAATGGTTAGATCTTACTATTAGCCCATACAAGTAGAGAATGGTTACACCTTACTCTCACTCTGTCTAGTTTACTTACTCTCTCCATTTCCTCAGTTAGAAATGGGAAAATCTCCATGGACTTTATCACTATATTTTCTCTCCTTGAAAGAAATGATGCAGCTTTTGCAGTGGTGGGCAATATTTATAAGTATGCTCATTGTATTGTAAATTTTCGTTTAAAGCACAACTAGGGCTAAAACACTATATTTAAATTTAACTGAAATAACCACACATGAACTTGTTTACAGTATGCAGCGGAATATAAAACTGAGAACTATTTACAACATTAATCAAATCAATAGAAACGACACAATCTTTTTGGGTAGAAACCCTTAGACAAAACCCAAGATGGGAAAACTGGTGCAACAGTATGAGAGGATATTTTTATTAAGAAAATACAGAGCTTTTACAATTTCAGAAAATCAATTTATGCCTAGATGGCAAAATTGAAACACCCAAAAATCACTGAGAAAAACCTATGAGATGGCACAGTTCCCAAGGCAGCCTGTAGTTGTATGGCCTGTTGCTGTATAGTGTACCTTCGCCAAAGTTTCTTATCTCTCTCCTCTGCAATTTAGGATTGCCTTCCTGAGTTAGTGCTCTTCCGTCTTCTTCGCCAAAATTCTCTCTCTCACTTCTACCTTCGTCTCTGTCGGAATGCAACTATGTGTCCTCTCCACCATTTGATCTCTCTTTTATAGCTTTAGGTAAAGCAAAAACCCTAATTTCACTTTCACTTAAAGTCAATAAACAATTATATCTCTTTAATTATTTTAGGAAAAATAATTAAATACAATCGGGTTCCTAATTTAAGTCTCCTGCATGCAAGAACACATGCATGCAAGAAGACCTTCCTTGTTGCTGCTAGTTTAACACTCCCTCTTAACGAGGAAGGGATTCAATAGCAACCTCAACTTATCCCTAAACTTCACAAAACTCTGTCTGCAAAGTGCCTTTGTGAAAATGTCAGCCACTTGCTCATATGTCTGTATGTACTCCAACCGAATGGTTCCTCTCTGAACACAATCTCTCAAGAAGTGGTACCTGATGTCTATGTGTTTGCTTCGGTCATGGAACACTGGATTCTCAGATAGTCTAATGCCACTTTGATTGTCACAGTGTGTTGAAATATATTATATTCCTTGGAAGGTAATAATGTCTTTGCATTATGTCGAAAGTTGTCTACAATCTTATGTAAAAGAGTAATACATTTAACCCATAGTTATATGGTGTTGTATTTACTTGTGTAGACTATTTGTCCATGGTATTGTATTAAGGGATGTTATCTTGGAGAATTATATTATCCCACATGCAATATGTGAGAGTAATTCCTCCTCATCTCTTAGTATATAATAGGGTCAAGTGAGTCCCTACACATCATGTATTCTTGATGTAGTAGCGGTATTATTGTGACATTGTTGTACATCATCTATATTCTTTGGAGTATTTGTGCTTTGCTCTCTTGTAAGATTGGAGAAGACTTTTTGGAGATAATAGAAGACTACCTTCCTATGGATGTAACCCATTAGGGTGAACCACGTATATCGGTGTTCTCTTGTCTTTTTCTTTTCCTGTTCTTATCTTTTATGATATGTTGTTGGTTGCTTAGATAGGTTAACTAGTTTAGCTTGACTCTACTATTCTAACATGGTATCAGAGCGGGTTTCTATGATCCAGTACCTTCTATATCTTTCAATCAATAATGATTATCATTTGGGCATTGTCATTTTGTTGTAGATTTTCTTTCTATCTGGTAGCCATTAGGCTTCTCTTCAGATCTGAGCATATTTCTGCATTTTTTTTCCCTAACCTTAACTTGTTGTGTAAGATTTTTGCAGAATTTTTTCAAGGGTTTCTTGATGTTTTTTCCATAGATCTACATGATTTCAGGGCTCTCCTCAAGGAGATCTTTCTTCTGATTATAAAAACGACAGTTATAAAAAAGGGTCGCAAGCTGGTCAGTTTTTACCGGAATTTTTATTATAACCTGTTTTTGGAATTGGAAACACCAATCTAGATCCACCCATGCAACCAGAACAAAAAAACTGAGTATTTCTGGGTTTCCTTTCGGTAATAAAAACGATAGTTATACAAAAGGGTCGTAACTTGGTCATTTTTTACCAGTATTTTTATTATAACCTATTTTTGGAATTGGAACAGTCATTTTGGATCCATCAATATATCCAGAACAAAAAACTAGGCATTTCTAGGCTTCCTTTCGGTAATAAAAATGACAGTTATTAAAAAAGGGCCGTAACTTCGTCATTTCTTACCGGATCTTTTATTATAACATGTTTTTGGAATTGGAACAGCCATTCTGGATCCACTTTCGTGAACATAACAGAAGACTGGGATTTTTTGGGCACATTTTTTTTTCACATGGTTGTAAGTAAAAGTTTCTCCTCTTCTCTTTAATGTGTTTCTAACTATATGCTTTTGCAGATTCAGATTAGTAAAGTATAACTGTTTTCAAGTTCTTCACTGTTTTTCTCATTTTTCAGTATTAAGGTTTCTTATTTTTTGACAAAATTTCACTCATTATTGTTCGTGTACACAGGGTACTCCAAAAAGACCGAACAGCTTGAGCAACTGCTTCACACAAATAGATCATAGATCAACACACCGATGTTTGTCACGTGGTTAAAATCCTCGAGAGAAAAAACAGTCCACAGCCCCAGCCAAATAGCTACTTGGAGCAATTTATTATGCAAAAGAAAGAAAGTTACATGGGGTTCTCATAATCGATCAACTAGCCAAGGACTCTCCATGCTCTTTAAATAGAGATCATGGACCAATCAGGTGTTAAGCCACAGATCAATGGTAGGTATGATCTAAGAAAAGTTGAACCGTCGGATCACTTTATGTCTAAAGCATATCGTGACCGTCGGATTAGAATATTTACAAATGCATACTAAAGAAACACACTTTACCTAATGAATATATTACACAAGTTGATCTTAACTAACTCCTAAGTGTCTAAATATCCTAACATCGCCCCTAAAAAACAACTTGGGATAGGATTGAAGGATTTACAAAAGTGACACTATTAGGAGAAGGAAG
This sequence comes from Pseudotsuga menziesii, assembly GCA_001517045.1. Taxonomy (NCBI): domain Eukaryota; kingdom Viridiplantae; phylum Streptophyta; class Pinopsida; order Pinales; family Pinaceae; genus Pseudotsuga; species Pseudotsuga menziesii. Next base: position 52,055 of record LPNX011058222.1, on the reverse strand, counting down.
GAGGCATTAGAGCCTATCCCCCCTTAATGACACATTCCTGAACTCCTAACATAGATCAAAGTTTAGAAAAATTCGCTTCTGTAAGAGACTTGGTGAAGATGTCTTCAACTTGATAATCTGTAGGGCAATAGAGTATTTCAAGAACATGATCATGAACAAGATTTCTGATGAAGTGCATGTGTAGTTCAATGTGTTTGCTGCGTTGATGTAGAATTGGATCTTTGGCAAGCTTGATGACACTTTGATTGTCGCACCAAAGTGGAGTAGGCTACTATTGCACGAATCCAAACTCTGAAAAGATCTGTCGAAGCCATAAAGCTTCCTGACTGGCATTAACTATGGTTCGATATTCTGCTTCTGCTGAAAAAAGAGCAAGAGCTTGTTGTTTCTTACAAGCCCAAGTGACAGGTCCAGATCACAGAGTGAAAACATAACCTGCAGTAGACTTTCGATCATTAGGATCGCCGACCCAATTTGAATCAGTGAAACCAATCAACAAAGGTTTCCCCCCTGTACTGTAATGAATCTCAAACTAAATTGTACCTCGAATATATCGAAGTATTTTCTTTGCTGCTTTCCAGTGACTTTCATGAGGAGTTTGCATATAACGGGTAACACAACCAATGGCAAAGGAAAGGTTAGGACGAGAATGAGTCAAGTATAAAAGACTACCAACAAGTTGACAATACAAGGTGGTAGCTACTTCAGGGGAAGTACAAGTGGCAAAATGTTTGACTCCAGACTGGAAGGGAGAAAGGGTTGGTTTACAATCTTCATGTGGAAGCGACGAAGAAGGTCACAAGCATACTTAGACCAGGAAAGAAAGATTCATTTTTTGGTTTGCAAGACTTGGAGACCAAGAATATAATGCAAATGTCCTAAGTCTGACATTTCAAAATTTTGCCTAAGACTGGATTTCACATGGGTTATAATTTTAGGGTCACTACGAGTAAGGATAAGATCATCAACATAAAGAACAAGTATGATGAGATGGTTTCCTACTTTTTTGGTATAGACATTGGGGTCAGAATGACATCTAGAAAAACCAGTGTCAAGGAGAAAGCTATCCATTTTGGCATACCAAGCTCTAGGAGCTTGCTTAAGGCCATATAAGGATTTCTTAAGGAGATAGACAATGCTAGAGTTATCCTGAACATATCCAGGAGGTTGTTCCATGTAAATTTCCTCCTGTAAATCACCATGTAAAAAGACAGACTTGACATCCAGTTGATGGACTTCCTAGTTATGTAAGGCTGCCAGGGAAAGAACAAGGCGAATGGAATTCATTTTTGCGACAGGAGTAAAGGTTTCATTGTAGTTAATCCCTTCAACTTGGGAAAAACATTTGGCAATTAACCTTGCCTTAAGTCTTTCAACACTTTCATCTGATGCATAATTAGTTCTGTAGACCCATTTACATCTGACAAGTTTTCTTCCTTTTGGAAGAGAAACAAGATCCCAAGTATTGTTCGCCATTAATGAACGATATTCTTCATCCATAGCTGCATCCCAATCTGGATTCCTTGAAGCTTCTGCAAAAGTTTATGGATCATGATTCTCGAAAACTTGAGCCAAAAGAGAAGAGGCTCGCTGAAACTAAGAACGCGTTTGACGTTGATCTCTAGGATCACCAGCTGCGTCACATGTTGAACGGACCCATCGAGGAAGCATTGGTGCTGGTGTAATTGAAGGAACATGAGCAGGCGGAGGTGGATTTTCATCCTCACTGTCATCATCAAAAACTGGAGTTGGAAACCTGTCAAGGAAGTTGAAAGAAGAAGAAGAAGAAGAATGCACAATCACCGAATCAGGCTCGCAGGCCAAAGATGGCACACCCGCTAAGTTAGGCTCGTAGGCCAAGAGAGTTTCATCAAATTTAACATCTATTCTAATGATTATATCACGAGAATGTGGCTAAAGAAGTCTATAACCGTTTACATCTTCAGAATATCCAACAAATATGCACTTTTCACTTTCAGGCTACAATGCTTTGCGTTTTTCATCCGGAATGTGAGCCCATGCTTTACAACCAAACACATGAAAGTGACTTACATCTGGTTTAATTTTACTCCATGCTTCATCCGGTGTTATACCTTGTAAAAATTTAGTGGGTGTGCGATTAACTATGTAATTTGCACAATTTATGGCCTTAGGCCAATATTGAAGACTTAGTCCCTTAGATTGGATCATACAATTAGCCATTTGTTTTAAAGTGCGGTTCTTCTGTTTCAGCTACACCATTTTGTTGTGGTGTATATGGAACAATGTGCTGTTGTTGGATTCCTTGTTCAATGCAAAAAGTAGTGAACTTATTGTTAACATATTCTCCTCCATTATTAGATCTTAACTTAATAATTTAATGACCAGATTGTTTTTCAACAAGGGCCTTGTAGGCCAAGAACATGTTAAATACTTTGCTCTTAAGTTTTAGGAAGTAAACCCAAGTGCGTCTGGAGTAGTCATCAATGAAAGTTAAGAAATATTTGAAACCAGAAAATGAAGCAGATGGAAGAGGACCACATAAGTCACTATGCGCAAGCTCCAAGGGAACCGAGGCATGCTAAGATGCACGTTTGTCAAAACTGTCTCGATGATGTTTTTCGAATACACATCCGGAACAAACACCATCCTTGCAAGATACCATCGGAAGACCAGTCACCATATTGTCTTTACATAGTTGTTTCAATGAGCGATAATTTAAGTGACCAAATTGCTCATGCCAAAGTTTGCTCAAGTTATCACTATGAGCAATAAAAACTAAAGGAAAAGGTGATGACCCAAAGTTGTTAAATTTGTACAACCTGGTAATATCATCAACAGTTTTAGTAGCAAGGACATTTTGAGGATTTTTAAAATCCTTGTTTACAACTTGGTGAGGTGTAAACGCCACAGTTTCACCTTCCCCCGAATGAGTAATTTGATAGAAATTTTTGGAATACATAGTACATCGCTGAAATGACCATTTTCTACTGGAACTGTTCCAGATCCTATAACACTTAGAGATCTATTATCACCAACAAATATTTGTTTGGTGTTACATTCATGCATAGTAGAAAAGATGGCTTGATCTTTAACCATATGATAAGATGCTCCAAAATCAATGAGCCATTCAGTTGAAGTAGAAGAAGAAGATGCAGTGTAAGCGTAACCAGAAGCACAACGTGCATGTACATGAGAGTAGATTTTGAAAACGAATCTAGGTTGATGTGGTGCTTCTTCATTACTACTTTCAAGGCTGCCATCTTCTTGAAACACTTAAATTCATCATGATTATCTTTCCCACAAAACTTGCAATGACGCTCAGTCTTCTTTCCTTTTAGCTTGGATCCTTTGTCATTTTTTAAAGGAGCTAACTGAGAAGGTTTGGGACTCTTGTTGTTTGGCTTATTATTGCAAAAATTCTATTTCTTGAGAGGCTTGAACTTTTCTTTATGTTGGGACAATAAAGCTTTCCTAGATGTATCTGCTTGTTAATTATTCCAAGATAAATGAGCTTATCTTACTATTTAATTAAGGAATCACAAAAGGATTCAAGACTAGGCTCTTAATAGTTAGCCGCAGTCAAGGATTTTTTCATGGAGTAGAATGTAGATACAAAAACAGGTTATGCAGGTCCAAGTTTGGAAAGAATCTGATAAATACATTGTTTGTCTTCTTTCTTAATCTTGCATTCTGCACATAAGAGTCTAAGAGTTTTATACTTAGATAAATAGTTTTGAATGCATGAAAAATCATTTGGATTCAATGAAATCAACTCATTCTGAAGTTGATGACCCCAAATTTCATTGTGTTTACCAAACACAGATTCCAACTTTTCTGAAGCTATATCAGGTTTATCAATTCCAGATATGTGGAATTGCAAATCAGTAGAGATTGACATCTCAATCAATCCACGAGCTTCATTACATCTATTTTCCTATTTAATTATCTTATCATCATCAGTGGGTTCTGTTTCTTTCCCCGAGGTTATCCTGAAAAGTCCCCTACTTCGCAGAACATCCTCCATACGAGATTTTCATAAGAAATAGTTAGAACTTGTAAGTATAATATCACAAGGGGCGGCCATACTTTAAAATAATGTCTGAAAGAACATAAACTAACTGTTTAGATGCAAAGAACTCGAAAAAATATGCGGTTAAAAAAAAAACGGAACTAAAAACTGATTCTAGATGATGAAGTTATGCTTGATCAAAGAAAATGTTGAAGATGTCCTCAATAGTGACGTGGCATATATTAACTTGACCAACTAAAAAAAAGAACCTCCATCTTCCCAAGATCAACCTTTGACAATCACTTTACAATAAAGTTGCTTTTAAGTGAATCACTTTTGTAGAATAAGTGATGTTCACTTTTACAATAATGTTACTTTAAATAGTGCGACAATAAATTAAAAGACTTAAGTGACTCACTTTTTTTATTTTATTTTATTTAAGTAAGATGTACTTTTACAATAAAATAACTTGAAAATAGAAATTGCATGCACTAAAAGGTAGCTTAATAAGACTTGAACTCAAGACCTATTAAGGAATAAAACAACTTTGGACCAAGTGAGCTAAGTTTAAAAAGTATGTAAAAAAATGGAAAGAGGAAGAAGGCCTTTTTTTTTACTCTTCTCTTTCGTTCTCCGTGCTTGCCTTTGTTTCCTGCAAATCACAAAAAAAACGAAAAAAAAAACAAAAAAACTTTTTTTACATAATGGGGTTAGATCTTGGTTAGCTTATCCGAAAAGTCTACGTTTTTAAGTTTTTCCGTTGTTTTTGATTTGTTGTGATCGCAAAAGGTGCACGACAAAGAGCATACGTAGCTGAGAAGACAAGAAAAAAAACTTTTCCTTTCTGTTTCTGATTCGCCACGATCGCGTAAGGTGCACGATAAAGAACATACGCAGCTAGGGAATGCAACAGTCTGAGACTAAAACGGTAAAGATCTCATAATAAAATTGATAAAATATGAAAGATTTAAAAAAAACAAATCCGTCACTGTAACATTATATTTCAGATTTGCTGAAATGAGTGTTTCTGGAACAAACAGAAACAATTTTCGATGAAACGAAATCTATTTTCGAATGGAAACGACGCTCCCGACGCAATGGAACAGTTCCCACAGGCCACAAATGCACAGAAACCCTTTCAAAGTTTCAGTAACACCAGTTCTAAATCTTGATCAAAACCGAAAGCGACTCTTCATAAACGCTCTGATACCATGTTCAGGTACACATAGTACTCCTAAAAGACCGAACACCTTGAGAAACCACTTCACACAAATAGATCACAGATTAATACACCGATGTTTGTCACGTGGTTAAAACCCTCGAGAGGAAAATAGTTCACGGCCCCAGCCAAATAGCTACTTGGAGCAATTTATTATGCAAAAGAAAGAAAGTTACATGAGCTTCTTATAATCGATCAACTAGCCAAAGACCCTCCATGCTCTTTAAATAGAGATCATGGACCAATCGGGTGTTAAGCTATGGATCAATGGTAGGTATGATATAAGAGAAGTTGAACCGTCGGATCATTTTTGTTGATGTATATGTAACTTCGGAATGTATTCTTCTATGTATCTTATATATTGTAACCCGATGTTTATTCCGGGATGTCTCTATTATGTATTTGAGTCATGTGGTCATGCCCCGATGTTCCGATCGGAAGGATTAATAATGTAATCAAGTCATATCAAGTCATTAGGTAAGTCCCCACAGTTTCGGGGCACTTGAGTTATTATACACTAATTAAGGTGTAGGCTTGAGTAGTAATTATTAGGTTGAGCCTACGTGTGAAAATGCAATTCAAGTGAACGGATGAATATAAATAGAGAGTGAGAGTCTCTCTATTTATCACTTGTGAAATACATCACTTGCTCTCCCAAAGTGTGGCGCACTACTGGAGAAGGAAATTTTGGGACTAGACAGAAGACAGAAGACTACTGCTGTTTTGTGAGATCTCTTACTGTTTTGGTGTTGATTCTATCTTAGAGGAAGTTGCGGGGTTTTCTCCTTTATGGTTTTCCCGAGGAAAACTCTTTGTGTCTCTTGTCTCTTGTGATGTGCTTGTTATTCTCTCAGTGAAAAGATCCTAAGATCATAATGCTAGAGTAAATGTGATGAAAAAATAACATGGTATCAGAGTTAACCTGAGAAGAAGACATTGTGCAGCTACAGGAACTAGGGCTTCTTATTTTGTGGATCTTCCTCCACAGTTTTTCAGCAAAAGTATGCTGAGATGACTCCTCATTGAAGGGCGCATCTTTCTGTCGAAGCGAAACTTGATTCCGAGCATTTTCAGTCTTCGATGCGGAAATTAGGGATTTCTACAGAAGATGAATTTTTGAGTGAGACTAGCATAGGGTTATTCTCCTCATCAAAACCAAAGTTTAGAGACCTGGATCAAGAAATTTGGTTGGGTAAAACTCCAGGAAAGTCAAACCCTAGTTTGACCTTGAGCTAGAAGAAACCCTAAATACTAAAATTGCTAAGTTTTGGTACAGTAGCTATATTATGAGATTGGTGAAGTCTCAGAAGTTGAAAATTGTAGGGGCCGAATGTAAAATCCTGATGAAGCCTGTGTCCAAAAATCAGACTCATATTCGCTGTACTCCAGGAGATATGATCTCTCCAAGTTAGGGTTCCAGCGTCTTCCAGAATTCATCCCTTAACAGGACATCTGGGTAGATCTGCAATATCTTGAGCTACATAGGTCCAAATGGAATTCCTGAAGATGTTCCAGGAAGGGAACGGACTGTACTTTCGATGGTTCGAATATCAGACTCAGAAGATGAACCAGTGACACGTGGCATGCCATACAACTTCACTATTCTGAATAGTCCTGTAACAGGCCACCTTGGGAAAATGATCATAAATCCCAAATGGTGGAACCAATTTTGATGAAAATTGTGGTGTTGGATAAGGGACATGCGAGGTTACCTCAGTGCAAAATTTCAGACACAGAGGATCAATAATTTCGGAGATATCATAGAAACAGTAATAGGAATTTCTGTAGAAGAAATCAGTAAATTAGGGCTTCCTGTTTCGGGAGCTTCCCTCCACTGTTTTCAGAAAAGGAGTACATTGGACAGCTCCATTTGAAGAGATCTATCTGTTTGTCCAATCAGATCTGAAAGTTTTCAAGTTTTGAAAATTAGGGTTTCTGCGACAAACCCTAGATCAACGAACTCCGGGACAAGGACGGATACCTCAAATCGGTAAGATCTAATATTTTGTATTTCCATTTGAGGTTCTCATTTCAATATGATCTATCACAATAGCTTGATGATAAGCTTGGTGAAGTTAACAACTTCCAAGCATAGAAGTATTTGATCTCTCTTAAGA
>LPNX011058222.1:27491-40913 GCA_001517045.1 Pseudotsuga menziesii | reverse complement strand
TGCTGGTGGTTGTAAGTGCTGAGCCATTTCACAGATGATAGTAGGTGTGTCCTATCATGCTGGTGAATGTAAGTGCTGGGCCTTTCTGATGGGATTGTAGTTTATTACATGATCAGATGTGAGTGTTGGGCGTGCCTTTCTGACGAGTAGGTCAGATGTAAGTGCTGGGCGAAGACCTACATGAGGGTAGGCCTACAACCAGCATGAAAAAGGGCTGGCTCTGTAGAACTTCCTATGACGAGAAGAATCATGAGATAGCACCAGTGTTGATCCAGATCGAGTGATGATCTAGATCCAGTAATGATGATCCAGCAGTAATGATCCAGATCGAGTGATGATCCAGATCCAGTCCAGTGATGATGATCCAGATCTAGTGATGATGTTCGATGATGATCCAGATTGAGAGATGATCCAGATCCGATGATGACTTGAAGATGAATATGACTTGAAGACGAGATGATCCAGTTGATACAGAGAAGAAGACCAGTGCTGAAAATTGTGTCGAAAGAATACCTTCCTAGTTAAGAGGGAGTGTTGATGTATATGTAACTTCGGAATGTATTCTTCTATGTATCTTATATATTGTAACCCGATGTTTATTCCGGGATGTCTCTATTATGTATTTGAGTCATGTGGTTATGCCCCGATGTTCCAATCGGAAGGATTAATAATGTAATCAAGTCATTAGGTAAGTCCCCACAGTTTTGGGGCACTTGAGTTATTATACACTAATTAAGGTGTAGGCTCGAGTAGTAATTATTAGGTTGAGCCTACGTGTGAAAAGGCAATTCAAGTGAACGGATGAATATAAATAGAGAGTGAGAGTCTCTCTATTTATCACTTGTGAAATATATCACTTGCTCTCCCAAAGTGTGGCGCACTACTGGAGAAGGAAATTTTGGGACTAGACAGATGACAGAAGACTACTGCTGCTTTGGGAGATCTTTTACTGTTTTGGTGTTGATTCTATCTTAGAGGAAGTTGCGGGGTTTTCTCCTTTATGGTTTCCTCAAGGAAAACTCTTTGTGTCTCTTGTCTCTTGTGATGTGCTTGTGTTATATTGCTGTGCTTGTTGTTCTCTCAGTGAAAAGATCCTAAGATCATAATGCTAGCTTAAATGTGATGAAAAACTAACAATTTTATGTCTACAACATATTGTGACCGTCGGATTAGAATATTTACAAATGCATACTAATGCATACTAAAGAAACACGCTTTACCTAACGGATATATTACACAAGTTGATTTTAACTAACTCCTAGGTGTCTAAATATCCTAACAATTATGACTTTCGAAGTAGCTTCTATTTATAAATTAGTTGGTTCTAACTATCTTTCCTCGAAGAGAAAGATGATTGATTCTCTCAGGAGTAAGAATCTTTAGAGGCTAGTTAATGGTGAACACAAGACACCTACTGCTGTTGATGATTTGACTATATGGGAAGCTAAAAGTGATCAAGCAAGGGGGCTCAATGGTCAAACTGTTGCAGATAGTCTTCAGGTAAGTATTGAGACAGGAGACAACCCAGTTTATGTATGACAAATTCTTTCCTCTTTATTTGATAAATCTGATGATGTTTCTGCACATTATCTTGAAAAGAAGATCTTTGACCTTGAACCTGCTGACTTTGAAAGAGTGGAGTTATATCTTGCTAAATTGAAAACTTTAAATGAGAAATTAAATAGTTGTGGTAAAGATTACAAGAAAAATGACATTGCTCTTATTATTCTTGTAGAATGTAAAAAGCCATCTTGTTTTGATATGTTCATCCAAACTAGGAATAGAGCTCTAGAATTGTCTCAAAGTACTACGAAGCAAACTTTGATGATTTTTGTAAATGATTGCTCAATGAGCAAGAAATGTTAATTGTTTTAGGACAACTCACACCTAATAAAGCTCTAACTGCACTTAATAAGCATCATAAGAAAAATTGTAATAATGCTAAAGGTTCTATTCCTTCTAATACTAATTTTGGACATGCTTCTCATGCTTCTATTGGAAATAGTAAACAGAAGAATGTATATGATCCTTGTAAACATTGTGGTAAAACTAACCGTCCTGAAAAGAATTGTTTTAAAGCAAAAAGTTTAATGGCTAAAGCTAAAAAGAAAACTTCTCATGACTCTCAAGTAGCTTTATGTGCATCTGTTGTTTTGATTATTAATTCTTCTTCTAACGTGGAATGGATAATGGCTTGCATCTAAACATATGACTGGTGATGCTTCTTTATTTACTTCTTATGATTGCAGAGGTTATCTTGTTCCTACTTGTCTCTAACGTTCCTATATGGAAGCATTGACATTTTCAAGGCACTCATCTCTTGCATATTAACATCATACTAATAAGAAATGCACCTATGCTTCAGATTAGTTGCTTGATGATTAAATTCTTATATATTTGAGTGAAATTTTTGGCTCACTATTTATATGTTGTGGCTGACATTTAATGTGTAAAATTAACTTCATTTTCCTTAATGAGCAATTTAATCTTTTATTTGATCATATACGATGTTTGCTAACCTTTGGTATATAAGCATTTTCATTTTTGTATGAGCAATTTTGTTTTATGATCTTTATATGCTTTAATCTTGAAAGTTCTTGTGCAGATAAGTTCTTTGTTTAGGCTTTCACCTTATTCCAGGAATAATGAAGCACCATCTTCTACTGTTAAAGTCATGATGTTCATCTGTATGATATCATTTTCGATGTATAGACCATTGGGGTCTTGTTTCTTCGATGGTTGAGGTCTTCTACATATATTTATATTGCACCTTGATTAGAAGAATGTCTGCTATCTGCATGTGTATTGGCCATCTGGGTTTTTATTTTGTACACTGTTGTGGTGTCTTTAGCCACACGTTCTGTTGTATCGGCCGTCAGAAGGTATTTGTACATTGGTGTGGATCTTATATCAGAGTTCTTCAGATATCATGTATGGTTGTGATGATTCTTGTGGTGATCTAGGCATCTTGGGATTGGATTCCGTCACATGTTCTTGGAATTTTATTGTTGGGTCTTTCATCGTACAATCTGGTTTGTGTGCACTTCCACGATTCAGTGAGAAGCGGTTGTTCATCGTCAAATATCATCTGTCGAACTGTTCTTCTTATTTGTAGCTTTGGTTATTCTGGAAGTTGTCATCAAGGGGGAGCAGTAATGACTCATTCATTCCTTAGTGTTAGTATGGGCCCTTCTCCCAGCCATTATTAAAGGGGAGTGTTGGAATATATTATATTCCTTGGAAGGTAATAATGTCTTTGTATTATGTCGGAAGTTGTCTACAATCTTATGTAAAAGAGTAATACATTTAACCCATAGTTATATGGTGTTGTATTTACTTGTGTAGAGTATTTGTCCATGGTATTATATTAAGAGATGTTATTTTGGAGAATTATATTATTCCACATGAAATATGTGAGAGTAATTCCTCCTCATCTCTTAGTATATGATAGGGTTAAGTGAGTTTCTACACATCATGTATTCTTGATGTAGTAGTGGTACTATTGTGACACTGTTGTACACCATCTATATTATTTGGGGTATTTGTGCTTTGCTCTCTTGTAAGATTGGAGAAGACATTCTGAAGATAATAGAAGACTACCTTCCCGTGGATGTAACCCATTAGGGTGAACCATGTATATCGGCGTTCTCGTCTTTTTATTTTCCCGTTCTTATCTTTTATGATATGTTATTGGTTGTTTAGATAGGTTTAGTTTGACTCTACTATTCTAACACAGTGAACTACTCTAGCCTCTAGCTCACACTTGAACAATCCTAAAAGTAACTTCCTCAGCCACATATCCTCATAAGAATCCATGCTGTTTGCCATGTACGCGACTTCTGTCGAGCTCAATGCAACTGACCTCTGCTTCCTGCTGAACCAAGAGAAATCCCCTGACCCAATGCTGAAACAACAACCTGAAGTACTCTTCCGGTCCTCTACACATCCTGCCTAGTTAGCATTTGTCAAACCTGTTAACTATACACTCTCCCTATGCTCATAAACCAATCCATACTCCATTGTACCTCTGATGTAGCAAAGTATGTGCTTTGTAGCTGTCCAATGCACTCTCTAAGGGTCCACCATGAACTGACTCAAAGAGTTGACTGCAAAGCTAATGTCTGGTCGTTTGTTGAAAAGATACATAAGTGATTCTATAAGATGACGATACAAGGTAGGCTTACAGTCCTCTATCCCGAATCTCTTCAAGATCTCTACTGCATATTTCCCCTGTCCAATGAAAAATCATCCATCTCTCTGCAAAACCTCGAAGCTCAGAAAGTAATGCATAATCCCAATGTCTTTCATCTCAAACTCCATTGTAAGGTTGGACTTGCAGTCTCCAATCAACCTCTCATCTCCTATATTAAAGAGATCACCCACATATAAGACTAGTATGGTAGGCACCTCACTTGTCAAGAAGTACAGGTTGTGGTCAACCTCACTCCGTTGAAATCTCATCTCCTGTAGATAGTTGTCTATCCTTGAGTACCATGCTCGAGGTGCCTGTTTGAGCCCATAAAGAGCTCTATGTAGTCTGCATACATGTGTCACCCTGTTCTCCACATCAAACCCCTCTGGTTGCTCAATATATACCTTCTCCTCTATCACTCCATTGAAGAAAGCAGTCTAGACATCCATCTGATGGACTCGCCAACCCATCTCAGCTGCTAGTGAGATAATGGTCTGAACGGAAGAATACCTGGCAACAGGGGCGAAGGTCTCCCCATAGTCAATTCCCTTCTTCTGTGAAAACCCCTTTGCCACGAAGCGCGTCTTGTACTTCTCCACGCTTCCGTTTGCTGCATGCTTCACCTTGTAGATCCATTTGGATCCCACCACCTTCTTGCCTTTAGGTCTTGGCACAATCCCCCATACATGGTTTTTCATAATGGAGTCATACTCCTCAACCATAGCCTCCTGCCACACATCATGTTGTGCAGCCTCCCCGAAGCTGGAAGGTTCAGAGTTAATCAACTTTGTCATCAATGCCATGTAACTAAGTCTCTCTGGTGGTACACTCAGTCTAAAGGATCTCTGTGGAGGATCTACCTGCCTGGAATCCTGCAATGTGGGCCTAAACCACTTAGGCCTTGGCCTAGTGTCAACCTGCTACGACTGCTGGATATCCGTCTCCTGCTGCAACTCATCCTCTAAGTCAATGACTAAAGGAAATTGTCCACTTGACTCCCTTTGACTACCAAAACCTGTGCCATGTGTCTGTACCTGTACTTGAACATTTGGCTCCTCCAACTTGATCTCTGTGTCCTGTGATGGCTGTTGCTCTACTGGTAAGTCCGTAGATCTCCACAAGGCCCTATCCTAGTCGAATTGGACATCCCTGCTCACAATGATCCTCTTGCGAGTAGGAATGTAAACTCTATATGCCTTCGAAGTCTCGCTATAATCGACAAGTAACCCCTTCTCTCCAAAAGGGTATAGCTTCTTCCTAGTGTTAGCATGAGCATGACAATAATAGACACTCCCAAATATGCAAATGTGACTCACATTTGGTCTAGTGCTTGTGAATACCTCCTCGGGTGTCTTCCTCCCCAAGTTTGTGTGGGGACACATATTCTGAATGTATACTGCAGTCTTGTATGCCTCAACCGAAAGGAATAGTGGCAATCCTTGATCAAATAGCATGGGATTGGCTGCTCCTACCATAGTCCCGTTCTTTCGCTCTGCAACTCCATTTTGCTGTGGGCTATGGGGCATAGTGTGCTCCTTCTTGATCCCCAATGCCGAACAATAATCCATGAACTCATTGGAGGTGTACTCACCTCCATTGTCTGACCTCAACACTCAGATATTCTTTCATGTTTGGTTCTCCACGATAGTTTTGAACTCTCAGAACTTCTGAAAGACCTCTGACTTGGCATTCAGGAAATAGATCACAGTCTTCCTGGAATAGTCATTAATGAAGTTTACGTAGTAACTGTAACCACTGAAAGAATGGACACTCATAGGTCTGCATACATCTGAATGCACCAAGTCCAAGGGATTTTTAGACTTGTGTTCACTCTGTGGGAAAGGCTTCTTGATGTTCTTCCCCAAACCACAACCCTTGCAGTGGTTATGCTTCTCCTCCTGTACTTGAGGAACTCCAATGACAGTCTGTCTTAAGTGCCTCAGTGCTCCATGGTATAAGTAAGCCATCCTCTTATGCCACAACTCACCCTGACTGTTGTTGTTGCTGCTGACTAGAGCCTTTGCAGGCTCAAAGTGTAGTCTATACACTTTCTCTCTCCTTTTGCTAATCACCCAATCCAAGCTCCTATCTGACCCCTTGGAAGTTGGGCCTGATATATACTCTATGGTATCGAAACTTCACCTGGTATCCCTTGTTCTCCAGAGTGGAGACTGATATGAGGTTCTTGGTCAATCCTGGAACATACGACACATCAACAAAACTGAGGGGTTTGCCAGACTCCCTCTGAAAAGAAACAGTGCCAACTCCTTGCGCCTAATACCGCACATCATCACCCAGCTCAACATGGATACCTTGTCCACCCTCCTACAAGTTCTTGAAGAATCTCTTATGTCCACTCATGTGACTAGATGCTCCACTGTTGATGTACCATATATTGCTCCCTGTGGTGCTTTCCATGCAAGCTATCAAACAAAACTTCTCATTGAAGTTCCCGGTGAACTCATCCACCTCTATAGATCCATCCATCTGAGTGTTACTCTTCTTTTTCCTGTCTGGGCATTGGGAGACAAAGTGTCCTTGCTTGTGGCAGATAAAACACTTGACATTTGATATGTCAAGGTTCTTCTTACCATTCTTCTTCCTCTTTGCCTTACCGTTGCTCTTCCTTGTAAAGGCTAGAGCCTTCTTGTCCATAATCTATGGGGCATTGCTGGATGAGCCTGATGCTTGACCCATGCGGGTCTCCTCCTGCACAAAGTCATCTCACAATCTCTGCCAATCAGGGAGCTTCTCCCTAGCCACCACACCTTTGACAAAGGTGTCCCATGGCTTAGAGAAGCCAGCCATTGAGGGCTATTCGAACTAGATCCTCATCCTCAATCTTAGAGCTAACAACTCCAAAGCTCATTTATGATTTGTGTGAGTTTTGTGAGATACGACACAACTCCTTCTCCCTTGGCCATCCTGGTATTGCGCATCCTCTTTTGCAGTGCCATCTTGCGATTCTCATTCTTGCTTTGGTATAGACTCTCCAAAGCTGTCCACATCTCTTCTGCGGTCTTCTTCCCGGAAAGGTGAGGGACTATATGGGCTTTCACTCCATCCATGATAATCAACATGGCTCTGGAATCAATCTTTTTCCAAGCTACTAAGTCTGCCAGATCTGTGGGCTTAGCTTTTGTGAAGTCAATGTGCTCTTCTGCATCACTGACGTTCAGGATTCTTGTGATAATTTATTTCCATGTAGGAAAGTTCTAAGCACCCTGGAGTGTATCCTCAACTCTCAACTACACGTCCATAGTGAAGTGTTACGTGTCAAACCCTAGATCTGGAAGTCTAGGTTTGTGTCTTCAATAGATCTGCCCCTGATATATCACTGCTGCTGCAAATCTCTCAGCTTTAGCTCACTAGAGCTTTGATACCATGTAAATTTTCCTTTAAAGCACAACTAGGGCTAAAACAATATATTTAAATTAAACTGAAATAACCACACACGAACTTTTTTATAGTATGCAGCGGAATATAAAACTGAGAACCATTTACAACATCAATCAAATCAATAGAAACGACACAATCTTTTTGGGTACAAACCCTCAGACAAAACCCAAGATGGGAAAACCGGTGCAACAGTATGAATGGATACTTTTATTAAGAAAATACAAAGCTTTTACAATATCAAAAAATCGATTTATGCCCTAGATGGCAAAATCGAAACATCGAAAAATCATTGAGAAAAACTTGTGAGATTGCACGGTTCCCAAGGCAGCTCGCTACTGTACGACCTGCTGCTGTACAATGTACCTCCGCCAAAGTCTCTTGTTTCTCTCCTCTGCAATTTAGGGCTGCCTTCCTGAGTTAGTGCTCCTCCGTCTTCTTCACCAAAATTCTCTCTCTCACATCTTCCTATGTCTTTGTTGGAATGCAACTGTGTGTCCTCTCCACTAATTAATCTCTCTTTTATAACTTTAGGTAAAGCGAAATCCCTAATTTCACTCTCACTTAAAGTCAATAAACAATTAGATCACTTTAATTATTTTAGGAAAAATAATTAAATACAATTGGCTTCCTAATTTAACTCTTCTCCCTCCAATTTCCCACGAAAACTAAAATTTACCACATTTGCCCTTGATAATATAAATTTAGGTATGCTCTCCATGTTTTTTCTTTTAGTAATCGTGGAAAATTTTTAGTTTTTGGGGCTAACTCACCAATATATCTCTGTTCCCTCCAATCTCCAGGGAAGGTTAGAATTCGAAACATTTTCCTCTAGATTGTAAAAATTCTGGTATGCTCTCTGTAATCGGAATGTTTCATCAGTCAAAATATCTCCGTTCCGTAAATTGGAATTCGACCGTAGATCGCAAAAATTCTGGGTATGCTCTCTGTAATGGGAGATTTTACGGCTAAACCGAAAATATCTCCAATCCTCCAACCGATAAAAAGTCCTGGGGCGAATAGCTAAACTAAAATATATTCGTTCGTAGATGATAAAAATATTAACAATAAATTACTAAATATCAAATAAAATATTATTCTTATTTTTAGGAAATGAAAAATATTTTATATATTTTAATTGAAAGTATCCTAATCATAAAATTATCAACAACAAATTACTATATTATATCATTTTTAAACTGATAGAAACTATAGTAATGATAAAGTTATTACTATTGTATTTGATGTATAGGCTTTTGTGGCCAGATTTGAAAATTTTGTGATGGGGTAATTGTGGTTTTATATTAGTCTAGGGAAAAAATTACAAAATTATTAGTAATAAATAGCTAAATATGAAATAAAATATTAATTTTATCTTTTTAAATTAAAATTATATTATTTTTTAAATATTAATATCTTTTTTTAAAATAAAAGTATTTATTTTTTAAATTTATATGATTTAATGTTTTTATATTTTTATTATAAATTATAAGAAAATGCAACATTATTATATGTTTTATAAAATATAATAATAAATATTGTTTATTATATCTATTTTATATACCATTTAATAGATTAATTATGAAAACTTTTAATTAAAATATAAAATCAATTTATATAAAATATTAATATTCATTGTTTATTTTTAAATATTAATAGTAATTGTTTGATTTTATATAGAATATTAATGTTCATTGTTTATTTTTATTATTATTATTATTATATTTTATTAAATATATAAAAAGTAGTGGTATATTTATAAAAAATTGAATAAATCTTTATATAATTAAAAAATCTATCAGTATATTATTTATTATGTTTGCACAGAAGTCTAAATTTTTCATTAATATTTTCAACCCTCATCTTTTAATTAAATATATTTGTTAGCTATTATTAATACGGCAATATATGTTGACCTTCACTAGATAATACCTTTAACTTAGTGTGACATAGCATATTTGTAGTGTGACATGGCTTTTTTATTATTATTTTCTTTAGGAGGTCCGTTTTAAACCCCAAATTTCCTCTGATGGCCAAAGCTTCCAACAGCTCAAAGTTACTCAAAAGTAGATGGACATTGTGTCCACTTTGTAATGGGCTCAACCCTTTTTGAATTAGTATAAATATGTAAGGGATTTATGAGTTTATGAGCTTTTTGAAGAATTTAGAAGAGTATTGAATTTGGTTGTGACTTGTTATTATGTAATCTTGGGTAATCGAAAGTGCATGACAAAGGTCTCTTACGCATCACACAAGTGTTGTAAGACCCTTCTTGGAGCTGAGAATGAAATGAGTTTGTTCTAAGTCTATTGATTTTGTGTTAATGTGATGAATAATCTATTTGTTGTGCACATGGATACTTTGTTTTAAAGTTGTTTTTCTGGTTGAACTATCAGTTTTTGTCACATCCCCTCCCACCAATCCGACTCACAGAGGGAACATGAACGATGTACGAGGTGTTAAATTTCATCCTCATGGCCAAATTACAAAATCCATAAACAATTAAATGCATGTGCAAATGCATGATAAACATACACAGTGAAATTAAACTCTATTAATGCACACACAACATGCAATTATTAGTATGTTCCTCACATACATAACAACAAAATAATGCACAAAAATAAACTCATTTTTAGGCTATTCACAAGCATTCAATTTAATAGTTCAACTGGACCACATAATTCAATCTGCCATAAATAAATAATCATCAATAACATGGAAATTCTAATTAGACATAAATATCAATAAACACTTATCTTTGATTGAAATTGTACAAGCAATTGACTACGGAAGAACAACGTTCCACCAAACCATAGGTCTCTGTCCAACCTATAGTATTTCAACTAAGAGACCATCCCTGAGTCGGGGCTTTGTATCTTCTAAGGAGGAACTACTCAGGCTGACTTACAACCATAAGGGAAAATACTCATGCTAAGCCAACACACAACTGGGTTTGTTAAGCATGTAGGGAGACATGGAAGGAGAATGCTAAGATAGTGAGCTCAACCATAGAGCTCTAGGCATCTCAATTGATCTCATCCAGCCTTGGCACCCACATTACCTACCACACCCAACACATGGAAGGTTCCCTTCTCTGCTACATAGTCCCTCAAGAACCCCTTCCCTCTAGTGCTCTTCAGGGTGGGCATAGAAAGGTCCAAGCTACTAAATCCCTAAAGATTCTTGCCTTCACTTGGTTTCACTATAACAAAAACTGGATTTAGGGTCTCTTTTTGCATCCTTTTTTGCGTCTAGACCATCTTTTAGTGTATTTTTCTTCATTTTTTGGACAAAATGGCGCAATTTCATGGGTTGGTGCTATTTTAGGCATTTTTTGCGTACTTTTTCTAAATTTGGCACAAATTGCGGTGTAATTTGCACCGGGTTTTGCACTTGGTTATGCGCCAGGTTTTCAGACAGGTTTTGAGCCTAGTTTTGCACCTAATTTTGTGCCTAGTTTGTACATTTAACTCTTGTTGCACCCCCTTTTACGTCCATGTTTGCCTCAACTTTTACGCCCTTGTTTTCATCCACTTTTGCATCCATTTTTACATCCACTTTTGCATCCGTTTTTACATCCACTTTTGCATCCACTTCTGCTTCTTTTTTTGCATCCATTCATGTGCCAAGTTTTGCATCAAAGTTTACATCCTGTTTTGAGTCTAATTTTGCATCTCGTTTTGTTTCAGCCATTTTTGCATCCACTTTTGCATCCACTTTTTCGTCCACTTTTGCACCCACATTTTCATCCCATTTTGCATCCATGTTTACGTCTTTTTTTGCATCTACTATTGCATCCACTCTTGCATCCACTTTTGTCACGTCCTAATTCACACCCGTTTTCGTGCCTACTTTTACACCCACTTTTGCTTCAACTTTTGCATATTTTTTTGTATCCAATTTTACATCAGTTATTGTATCCCTTTATGCATCCATTTTTGCATCCACTTTTGCATCGAGTTTTGCGTTGGGTGTTACAACTACTTTTGCATCTACTTTTGTTGCATCCACTTTCGCATCCAATTTTGTATCCAATTTTACATCCATGGTTGTATCCACTTTTGCGCCATTTTTTTCATCATGTTTTGCTTCCACGTTTGCATCATTTTTTGCATCCACTTTTGCATCACCTTTTGCATCCATTTTTGGTGCACCCCATTATGCGCCCACTTTTGCGCCTACTTTTGTTGCATCCATGTTTTTATCCACTTTTGCATCACCTTTTGCATCCATTTTTGGTGCACCCCATTATGCGCCCACTTTTGCGCCTACTTTTGTTGCATCCATGTTTTTATCCCTTTTTGCATCCATGTTTTTATCCACTTTTGCATCCGGTTTTACACCTAGATGTTGAAGATAACAATGAGGATAATGATATTGAGGATGGCTACAATGATGATGATAATGTTGTTGATAATGAGGAGAACGATGACAATGATGATGATGAGGATAATGACAATGACGACATTGACAATGATTATGATGGCAATGAAATGAACGATGATGATGGTGATGATGACAATGACAATGAAAATGAATACAATGAGAATTATGATGTTGATCATCTTAAAAAATAAGTTGTTATTTGTCATGCATAAATTGTATGTGTCCTCCATGACCCTTTTCCACTAATCACATATTTTGGGTAGATGTTATTTCTTATGCTAAAGGTAATGATGAATAACTGATGAAAATGTCAATAACCATGATGATGATGATGATGATGATGATGATCATTTCCATCATCGTTATCATAAAAAACATCATCACTGCCATTGTCATCTAGTTCATCATCGTCATCATTCAAAGCATATGGGATATGTTTACCATTTAAAGCATACATAACAAATGGGATACAGTTACAATCTTAAGCATGCGTAACTTATAACTATGATTGAGCACATTTTAATCTTCGTCGAGCTTGTAGTGAAATTGGGTTTATTTACCTCTACCAACACTTTCTCATAAGGATCATCATCATCATCATCATCGTCGTCGTCATCATCATTTCTCATTTCATTCTCATTGTCATCGTAATTGTCATCATCATCATCATTATTATCATCATCATCACCATATAATCACATCATTGTCAACTTCATCGTCATTGCCATCGTTTTCATCATCATTCATCTCATCAGCATCATCGTCATCATCATCATTTTCATTGTCATTGTCATTGTCATCATCAACAACACCATTGCCATCATCATTATCACATTATCACATAATTTTATCCTTTTCCTTAGATGTGGGCATTAGTTTGAGGTTTGGAATAACATGAATGTGTATTGGGTATTTGGCCATTTTTTGGGGACATAAATTTTCATTCACTTATACCCAAACACTTTTTTGTAAGGCTCACGGGACATGATTGTATTGATGATGACCATGACAATGATGAGAATATTAATAATCATTATCATGATGCCAATAGTGACGATGATGAATATAATAATCATCATGATAATGGTGCCAATGATGATGAATATAGTGTCATGATGATGATGATAAAAATGATGACGATGATGATGATGATGATCATTTCCATAATCATCATCATCAACATCATCATCACCATCATTACCATTTAGTTCATCATCGTCATCTAGGTCATCGCCATCGTCATCATTTAAAGCATGTGGGATATGGTTACCATTTAAATCATGCATAAGAAGTGGTATAATGTGACAATTTAAAGCATGCATAACTTAACGGGGCCGACTTCACCTAGGGAGACTCCAAAAATACATTTCATTATATCAAACTGGGGACTACTTCCTCGACTTACAACGGAGGTTGAACCTCAAGGGCCATACATAATAATGTCA
>LPNX011058222.1:14282-27082 GCA_001517045.1 Pseudotsuga menziesii | reverse complement strand
CTTGTCCTCTATAACCCCATAATTGACATGTAGAAGTTACCCTCTAAATTAAAATTATTCACAACTCTATCCTTATTTAACCTTTAATATTTTTAGATGTGTCTTTAGGAATTAAAGGCGGTGGACTAAAATTTCTAACCCGTATCTAGATCTATAACACTCGATACGATGTCACCACCTTTCACCAGGGATACAACCCTTTCCACTTTCCATTATTCAACACACTTGAGTATCTAAATCTATGACAAGAGTTTCTCCAAACATCAACATTGATTTTAGTTTCCCCTGCCATGTTGGATATGAAAGAGCCTTCCCAACACTACCTTTACTTATATTAAATAGTTTCCATTTGAAATGATTATTAGTGGATGACACCTCGCTATCTTTCTCTAGTGTATTTGTTACATCTTTCTTCCACCATGTTTTCTTAAATATATTTACCATATAATATGAAACCAAGTGGCTGTATGCAGTGCATATTAGACATATAAAGGGATCCCCATATATTCAAGAACTTGGCAATGTTTATATCCACATGTTTACCCATAAATACTAAAGTGATATGTTTATCCATGGTTGCTTTATTATAATGTTAGCTATCCACCATTTATTTCTTATATCTCTATCCTAAAACTTTTATAATATATTTCTTATATGTCTCTCTGATTTTTTATTGAATCTTCTCTACAAAGGGCATATTATATGTATCTGGCCTTTTAATTCTAATCCTTTGGAATAAAATGCCACAATTTCAATTACACCATTGATGCAACATGTTAACCTTGAAAAGTTTGGTATGTTGCATTACATGTGGCCTAACATTAACCCCTGTATAGGATTCTAGGTTACACCTTTTGTTTGTTTCCTAAGTTTATCACTTAATGTATTTAGATGCATAATGCCGACACATGTTACTTTTGAGCTGTTTGTGTCATTGTTAATATTGTTTTTTGTTCCACCCTAGAGCAATATTTTAATTGGAAATTATAATTCTTAATAAAAACATATCTTTTAATTGAAAATAAAAAATTCACAATTTCAATTACATCATTGACACAACATGTTAACCTTCCAAAAGTTTGTGCATTGCATTACATATAGCTTGGCATTAACTTTGAGAAATGATTCTAGGTTCCACATTTATTTAGTTTCTTGAATTTATTATTTAATGTATTAATATATAATATAACTAAGATTATTATTATATTTTAATGGAAAATTAAAATTCTTAATAAAAAATATATTTTTAAACTAAAAGTTAAATCCTTTAATTAAAACATTGTTATTTCCTTTAATTAAAACATTGTTATTGTGTATTTTTTTTAATAAAATTCAACAAAACGTTGTTGTTGCCCTGTCGTTCCTTAATAAACACAAGATTATTGTCTTGTTCTTTGTATATGTGAATTCTTATCCTATCAATATTCCTTTAAACACATGATTTTTAACCTGCCCTTAAAACAAAACAAAAGATTAATTACCTGTGCTAATCCTACCGTTTGTGAATATTTAGAGTATATGTTTTTGACCCCACCAATAGTAATAGATTAAAGAAGAGATTAATAATGATTTACCTGTGAAATAAATATGAGGATTACCCGCTCTTTAACTGCTCCTTACCCTTATTCAGTGCAATAGCGGGATGCCCAACTGCCTGGGTTTTCACATTTTAACAACAATAGCTTAGTTCTTAGTAATATTTAGTTATAGGCCATATAAGAATTCAAATAGTCCAAAAAAATTAGTTGGAAGGGCAGATATGAAATGAAATTCAAACCCTCATCAGCGAGTGCTCTGTTTTTTCCACATTCCTCTAAAATGAATTCTTAGAATAACACAAAACGCAGAAGGAAGGCCATTTTGGTGGTTCCATGGTGAAGCTCTATAATGCGGCTGCAGTCTCTTCCTTCTGCAAACACCATAGATCCATATGCTAAATTTAAAGGCGCTTCAGGACACATAGGAATCACCTTCTATTCAAAGGTAAGCTTCACTTCCATGGCTTTGTTACTTATTGTTATTATTAGTAGGACAAACAAAACTGTCAAAATTACTAGGGTCCGGATATTTGTAACGATATGCATTTCTATATCTTATTATTGTGCGCATTTTCATCTAATTGGTGTCAATGTGGGAACCTAGGGAGCTATTACTAAATTTACAGCTCATAGGGAAAACTTATTTTCTTTGGGGAAAATGAATGGGGTTTTGAATATTTAGTGAATATTAGTTTTGGGGTTCTGTGATTTGTTTTCAGAGGACTTTTCTTGCAAATGATCTGAGATTCCTCTAGACTGAACCCTTGGTCACTCGAAGCTATCCGCCTCAGTTTTTCAACTCAACGTTTCACATTTTACTGTGTACTTCATTTTATTGGGTTGTTACCTCTGTTGTTGTCTAAGGGGTTGCTGCTACCTTTAGTGAGAAAACCGTGACCTCCTGTTGACTATCCGAGTGGTTAAGGTGTGCAGCTGCTAAGTACATAGGGTTTCCTCGTGAGAGTTCGAATCTCTCAGGCGACACTTACGAATAATTTTTTTTGCGAACTCACTTTGATTTAAATTTTCTAATCAAATTTCTCTAAGCATCTGGATGAATCAAAAGTTTATACCTACTCATAAATGTCAATCCTGCAAGCTCTTTCACTGCCTTGGAGATCCCATAAATGTCAGTTTCGTAAGCTCTTTTTCTCCCTTGTAGATCTCAGTTGGGTATGTTGAATAGATGGGCGATTTGACACCAATATGATGGTATCAATATTGAAGCCAAAACTCAGAGGCATTCAATTCTGAAATAAGTTAGGGTTTTCCGCACAGGTGGTTTCTTTCTGAAGAGAGAAAACAGTTTTACTCTAAAGAATGAAAACTATTATACTCTCTAAAGATTGAGATAAGTAGAATGTACAAGTTCAATATGACTTCAAATTGGCAAGATGAGGCTAATTTCCTTTTTTCAAAGGAATACACCTATCATCGGATCCAACCCAAAGTAGGTAATCTGCCAAAATACTATGCGAGAAAACAAATTCTGTTGTTGTGATGGACTGATCCGTGATCTTTTGTTGGCTACTAAACTCAGCCATGACCTCCTTCTAGCTATTAGATTAGGGTCGTGAAGGTTTGTTGTTGGACTGATCCGTGATCTTGTGCTGCTCCTTGAAAGAGCCGTGTTCTGTGTGCTAAGTTGGGCTGTGACTTGTAAATTGCTCCTAGAATGAGTTGTGACCTGCTAGGGCTACTTGGAGCTGAGCCATGACCCTCCTTATGTTGAACAATTATTACTATAGTATGTTGTTTATATAAGCATTTATACAGCAACTACCACAAGCTCAATCCAACGCAAGTAGGAACAATCCGATATCTTTATGCTACATTTTGAAAAATAAATTACTATTTGGAAGCCTCAATAAGATTTATGCCTAGGTTGGACAGTTAACAGTAGGGATGCTACATATATAGTATGTTGTTATATAAACCTAAACAGTGAACATTGATACTTTGGGTAATAATTTTACTAAGTTTTCATTGAGCTTTTTATTGGGTCTTTGGCCAGGAAAAGTTGTTTTTGTGGCCTTTTCTTGCGGTTGGAATGCTGAAACTTTATGAATCTCAGAAAGAAGGTGGACTGGCACATAGGAACTTGTTAGGAAAACAATTTTTGCTGATCTGTCGACTATTTTCAGAACATGACCTCCACTCCAATAATTAATAGTTTTCGTGTGTATAAGAAATGATGTCAAATTTTCCTTTGACGACTTTCACATCCTTTCCCAACCATACTGTCAAAAGTGGAGGGTCCAAGCTAAAAAAGAACCTGGTGGAGGGTATAACAAATCATCGTTCTTATCATTGAACCAACACCCATTGACAGGAACACATAATTTTTAGGAACACATAGTTTGTTTATATGTTTCGAAAGAGTTCATCATAATAAGCATGCATATTTAGTCTTTTAAATTACCTAATTCAAACTAGGTTGTTCACAATATTTGAATGAGATCGTACTTTCAGAATTTGTACTCTATTAATTTCGTACCTTACAATACAATCTACACAAATTATACACAATAAGTAACTTAGATTAGTGTTAGTTTCTTATATCAGTAAACCTAATATGACACGTAAAAAATTAGACAATTATAATATAATAGCCAACATCAATGTAAGGGTGAATAGATAATTTCACAAAGGATATATGAAAAAAGTTCTAAACTTTCTCCACTATGCAAACCCAAAAGTAAAATAAAATAAATGTATGACTTGTTTAGAAGATATTCTATACGCCACTGTTCACTCTGCCATTTCTTCTTTATGCACCTTTCTGGTGTTTGGTGAAATTTTTGATCATAGTAACTATACGTTCCTTTTCTGTAATTTCAGGATTAGTTGCACCTCCAATGTAGCTTAGAAGAAGCACCCTGTCTGGAGGAGCACGACCAGGAAACAATGTAGAGATATACAATGTTCCTTTATGAAGTTCACATTATGAGTTGCAAACTATATGTCGTTGTTTGTTAGCCACCTGTAGAGGAGTCCTAGAAAATATAATCATAACATGAATAATAATAATTCTATAAGAAAGACACATTTGATCCCTCAAGATCAATACAAACAAGTTAATTGTTGATCATCCAAGCTTTTACAACCTGTGTTATTTCAATCTGAGGAAGCCCTAGCAGGCTTACCATTCATTGCTACCACCTGCCATGTGGACTGTAATTACTGTGTTGTTGCCACGTGGATTGTTGTTGTGTACTTTGATCACCTACTGCTACCTTTGTGGAATGCCACCGTGGACTTTGACCACTCGTTTCTTCCTTCGTGGACTGCCACCGTGGAATGTGACCACCTGCTTCCACCAAGGTTTGTGTCACCTGTTGCCACTGCTACCACCTCGTGAATGTTTTTGTTGCTATCAAGGTGAGTTGGCATCCCTAGCAGCTACCTCGTGGACTTCTTCTGCTACAAATTGTCCCCACCGTGAATTGTAGTAGCTCTGCTGCTACATTTGTGACTGTTGATGATGTAGAATGCCCCCACCATGAGCTGTAGCAGCTCTGCTGCTAATGCCATGAAGGAGAAAGGAAAGATAAAGAAGCCCTAGTTGTCTCTACGTTAGGAAAATAAACACCAGCAAATAAACACGTCTTGTTCTTTTGGAGAAGTGAATGACGATCTTGGATGATGTGCTTCTTTATTTATAGTCCATCAATCATAAAATGTTTCCACATAATTTGGAGGTTGACCTTAGGGCTTTTATTCCTTTTCATACTTGATCATGACCTTTTCAATATCCTAGCTAGATTAAAGATAAATAATTTAAGTTAAATACTATAGCATTTTAATGTTTTGTACTTGTCCCAAGGTTGTAGAAAATATGTGTAATAACATTCACAATATTTGGTCCGGTTAGTTGAAGAAACTCCTTGAACCAGTCAACAACAAAGAGTCCATCAGGTGCAATAAGGAGTGGTTTCTCTTCATAGTCCTTGTAAATCTCTTCCAGTATCCCATGAAGCTTAATTATGTCAGATGCATACTGCTCAGCACTGATGCTGACTACAACACCACTTGAACTCAGCTCATTTCTTGCTCAAAAAACCTTAAATTCTTAGATGATCTTAAGATAAGACTGAGCATGCTTCATAGATCCATCAGAGAAATTATCAATTTCTCTTATAGCATATCTAAACCGCTCTGAATGCATCAAAACTGTGGAGAATAACAACTTACCTACCTCCCATGCCTTTATTTCGTGACCATGATCAATTGTATGCTGGATAAGGGTGAGGGTGAACAAAATGAAATAATTATTAAAAAAATAAACAAACAAAACTGATTAGCAAAAAAACATTGAGAATCTTTTACCTTTTCTCCTCCTTGCTTAATACGTCTATGGTTATCTATGCTAGTGCTAAACACATCCAACAAGAAGAAGAATAACAATGCAATGAGATATTTCAGATGTCAAAGCATACCGTGTTTTCTATGGTTAAATCTATGCTTGTTGATGTTAAGTAGTTGTAACACCCCGGTTTTGACCCCGTTGCATTAAATGTACATGATGTGTATATTGTAATGATCATGGTGTGGAGCTAAAGGCCAAGGCCCCACCATTGATTGGCTATGCTATGTTTCGGATTTAATTTGTCACCGATGGTATATCGGGGCACGCGGCATACATATTATGTTTGTCATCATGTAAATATGCATCTATAATTAATTAAATGAATCCGACCAGCTATGATCGCGGCAACTAAATTGAGAAGGGGCATGATTTTCACAAGGATAAGGATGTGGGGGAATTGTCAAACCTTGGCCAATGAGGGAAAAATCCATGTGTCACCTTTCTTTGTTTACCCAACCACCTCCATTGAAGAATTGTTGGTGGTGGTTGAGGAAGTTAATTGTTTTGGGAGTGGGTGTGGCAGGACTATCAGTCCTTTCCCACATGCACACTCCACTCATGGTTGACTTCACAATGGAAAAAGAAACCATTGCCATCACTCCGGCACACACTACTCTCTCCACGCCTGTGCTAAAACACTCACGCACTCTCCACTACGGAGGATCCCTGTGGTCTGTTCGTTCTCCACCATTGTCTATTCATTCGCGCACATGAACCATTGCCTATTCGTTATTCTCTCACGCGCAGGAGTTTCCTGGTTTTACCCACGCAGTTTTTCCTCTGCGTATTTGAGAATGGTGTGGCTCCGTCCTTTACTCACGGGCTGATTTGTGGGTTCTGCATTGTGGTTGTTCATGCACTGGTCAGGAGACTGTAAATTCGTCCCTAGTGTGGTCTGCGTACGTTTTTCCCCAGCAGCTTTGGTTGTGCAAAACGGGTCACTGATTTTCCCCACGTTGTTGGCTGTGTTTGCCGTGGTCTTCTTTACATTTTGGGACTGTTGTTTTCCCATGTCGTGAGCTGTGTCTGTTGTTACGTTCGGGGACTATTATAATTCGTTTGGGAGTCGTTTTGGCCACGATAGGGCCAAGAATGACCCATGAATCATTTTCCTCTGTTAAGCTGCAATTGCTAATTAATTGCCTGCATGCAATGGTTGGTATTTGCACTGTATTGGGAGAAGGGATGGGGGTTTGGTTTGCTTGATAAACCTGGTGGCTGGAAACCACACAGACAGAGCTAGAGGGCTGGCTTTCTTCTCCACAACCCCTGAATAGCACTAGAAGGGAATGAAGGGCCTGAGGGACTGTGTAGCAGAGAAGGGACTGATTCCTTGTGTTGGGTGTGTGTGGGTGTCTTAGAATTCAGGCTAGTTCTGGTGTAGGTGTTCCTAGCTCTGTAATGGGCTCACTAGCTTAGCATTTAGCCTTTCCCAACTCCCGAATGGCCTGATAAACCCAACTGTGTTGGCTTGGCTATGTTTGTGTATACTTTGCTATATGTCAGCCTGCTAGTTCCCTTATTCCTTGGAGAAACATGCCCAGCTCGGGGGTGGCAGCGCTGCTGAGAGATTAAGGAGCACACTGGCCTATGGTTGGGTGGAACGTTGCAGTGATGTAGCTGGTTGCGGAACGAATTCATCATAAGATAAGTGACCTTGTCTATTTTACTTCTGCAACCTTATTTTCTGTTAATGAATGTTATGAACGTGTTGAACGAATGCATGTATGAATGTACGTTGAATTCTGCTGTGTCTGATACATAATTGCATCTGTGCATGTAAATGTTCATGTGTGCATGTTTTACTTCATTGCATTCTATTACAGCATGTTATTTTATTAAATCAGCTATGTATGTTGAATAGTGGCATCTGAGTATGTTCCGCTGCTATGCATCTCGTTATCAGCATTCTGCTTTCAGCATTTCAGCAATTTTATGCATGTACATGTTCATGGGGCTCTTAGCCCGGGTGGTTAACGCCATGGTGGTCGCGTCCTCTTCGTCGGTCGGAGGGATGGGGACATGACAGTAGTAACCATAGTAATTTTTCTATATGCATAGAGAGCTCATCACTACTTCAACTCTCCATTTTGTGTTTGGTTTTACCCCAATTATTTTTTAAGAAAATTATTGTTTATCACCATCAGTGAAAGGCATAGGACTAGCGTCATTTGTTAGATCTTGCAAAATTGTGCCATTTCATTTTGTTGTTGCTACCAGTTCAAGACTCAAGTTCATATTGATGGGTGCTATAAAAACTCTTTCCATCATAAGATCTATGATTTCCGACAACTAATGTAGGGTATCTCTATAGCTTTGTCCTCTTAATCCTTTAGGACATCAAATATAGTTCATTTCATAACATCTTTAACATGAAGCAATGTTATGGAGAGCTTTGTTTTCTCCCCATAATGAGTCTGAAAATTTGATTGGACAACAAATACTTTAAACATATAATCCATAATAAAGGATTTTCCCATTTTTGGCTTCACAATATCTCCATTTAATTCTTCTGAAAAACATTGAGATTATTACCTACACACAAAGATAAACCTTTATCAAAACTTGGTGACTTTTCTAATGCTGATTGTAGCAAATTATGTCATAAAACAAGTATTCAATAACCAAATTCCTAGTCAATGGGTTAATGGGGAAAATGAAAAAAATCCATAAAAATGGACTAATCCAAAAGGGACAAGGGTAGAGTTCGAAAGCGATGTTTTTTTTTTACCAATTTTTAGTTTTCTAGAAATTTTGTTCAAAATTGGAAAAGGGGGCAACTTGGTAGGTCATTCGAATGGTAGGCAAACCCTCAAATTTTGTCAAGGAAACAAAATAGATAACCTTCCTTCCAATGATATTGCATGGAAATTGTAATATAACATTTGAAACAAAATAAGAAGAGATTCAAACCCTTTTGGCCACTAAAATTAAATCATTTGAGTGACTAACATGGGTTTTTTGCTACAATAATTCATTCATAGTTCACTTAATGAATATTTGAAATGTTTCTAGTATCATGTTCCATTTCCATATTTTCATGAGTGTTCATAGGCTAATTCAATAGTTTCTTACTTGGTAGGAAGTTTGCACTTGTACTTGGAGCAACAACTTGTGGAGCATGTTTTAAGGTTTTTGCCATCTAGTTTGAGGCCTAAGATTTCATTCAATGTCATATTGAGAAACATTTGAGAACTTGTATTTTGATTATCTTTCTTGTTCATTTCCCATTTACTTATACTACTTTAGCACTTGTACATACAACAATAGTCAGTGGAATGTATTCAAGTATTTTTTTCATCCATTTTAGGGCCTGAGATTTCATTGTCATGCTGTTCAACGTTTTAGCACTTGTCTTTCCATTCACTTTCTTTTCCATTTCCCATTTCTTTATATTACTCTTAGTTCATCCCAAACATTTGGTTGGTGATAGAACCAAGATTTAACAAGCTGTATTTTGGATTTTCTTTTCTAGTAAATCACTTGTCATTTCCTATGATATAAAATAACTTATACCAAAATTTGTCTCTGTCCTTAACTGAATTGGTTTATGTATATAAGTCTCTATTTAGGTACAATGCTACCTAATTTAGATCTACCATAAAATATGTAAACATGAATTCTGGCACTACCACATCAATATTTTAGGGGAAGTTGCCTTCAGGTTTTGACTAGAATTGGCAATATTCACCTTCAAAAGAGCTTTAGTGCACAATACCATGTCATGGTAATTTGGCTACAACAGGCATCTCGACTAAGTAAATATTGGGTAGATAACTTAAGTCTATTGTACTTTATATTGGAAGGTTGTATTTCTAGAAAAATTCTAATTATGTTACTATCTTGTTGTTTACTCTGAAGACAATAACCTGGTTTCCAGGCATGCCATTCCACCAAATCAAGGTGACGAGAAGCCTTCAAATCTCACAAATCTTGCTTACAATGAGAAAGGTAGAGTTCATTGTCTATAATCCAGAAGGTATGTCTGTCACGAGGGGATCCTTTTATTGTAAATCTTTCCCAAATGCAATGCAATACGTTTAGATTTCAAAGGATACAGTCCATGCTTGTATATTAGATAGTTGACACTTATGATACCATATTGGAGTCTTCATCTTTGAATATTCATGGTGTCTATATCCACTGCATATTCCTAGTTACAAGCTTTTAGTACTTTTGGTAATATTGATTGTGGTATTGGTACTAATTGCCATGCCATTCTGGTGCTTCAATTTGAGAGTACAAAAGAATTAGCTAGATAAGTGTCTAGAATTGATGAATCTGAAGATGAATGCTTTGAAGAGATTTCTCTTCACTGCTTGCATGGAAAAAATAATATATCTAGGATCAATGGTAATATCATAATGCAAGAGGGGATATCTCATGATAATGGTAGATACTATACTTCACATGAAATTTAGGGTGTTTATGTGCAAAACACGATGTTTGTAGAAAATACTCTACTCATACAAGTCAAAGTTTGCTTTAGAATCTAGAGTATATGACTGCATAATTAGCAAATGTGGTGGGAAGGATGAAGTAGCAAATAATGCAAATTTGGGAGAGACCTCTTGTTCTCAATCCTCTGAAAACATATACAACTGTGTTATTCAGTGAGAAGAGGATAAGTGCAATATAGTTAAGGTTATCTCCAGTGATGATGAATACACATATAATGGTGTGTGCAATGTAGCTTTGCTATTAAAAAATGGAACACTATAAGAAAGTATAGATAACATAATACTTACAGATGTTTTATTTGGATGAATTAAATTCTAGTGCTTACAACAAATAATTTTATGCACTCTTTCAAACCTTAAAAACCTTCTTGGCCAAGGAACACCATCCAAAGTGAACACCAATCACTTGCATCATCACTCTTTGAATTTACGGTCCAAGATCTAGGAACAATGCCACATGAGTCAATGATGACTGAAAAGTTCAACCATCCACCATTAATGCAAACCCTAGTTTTTCCATAAATGGGCATTGTATCTCCAGTATTCAAAGTTCCATGTGGAACTCTAATATAGAAAGAAACAATGAGGCAGTTGGCTTCATAAACCACTCCCCTGTTATAATTGATATCTTCCATGTTCATACACTCATAGGTTAGAAGCATAGGTTAGGTTTTATTTTGTGTTTTTTTTTTAAATTGAATTCCGTGAGTCCCCAGTCTGCGACCGTACGCTAGAGTACGGTCCGACCGGTTTTGTCTGGTTCAGCTGGTTTTGGCCTGTTCTGTACCCGGTTTGGAAAAAAATATGGTCTGAGGAAATTTGTTTACTGACCGGCCGGCCAACCCTGTAAACCGGCCAGACCGACCGGTTTTGCCGGTTCCGATAGCATTGCATACTAATGACCCAAGTTCAAAACCCAATGGGAAAAGAGCCCTGGGTTATAAGCTTGTCTTGTTTGATGGAAAGACCACATAATTTTTCTAGTCGAGACTTCCAAGTATGCAAAAGACAATCAAACTATGAGAGAGCATAGTTTTTTTATACATGATAAATGGGGTAGAAGTAGAGGTTGGTGTAGATATGTAGTGATATTTTCCTCCCCTTCTACATTGATGATTTGACTTTGAAAGAGGCTCAATCATGCTGACACTTATAGATGAAATATGGGGTGGACTTAGAGGTTGATGTAGCCTTTGTAGTGATATTTTCCTCTCCTTACACATTGATGATTTGACTTTGAAGGGTGCTCAAGCATGCTGACACTTGGATTGCATATATGAATGGAATCCATGGTAGATGTACCTAGGTTCCATCTAAAGCTCTGTCCCTGTATCTTGTCCTTTATATCTTTGTTATTGCAACGATGTTATTTCTTCGAATGTACTAAAGTTCCAGATGCAACAACATGATGTGCAATGTCTTCCTTTCGAGGCTTGGAGATGTCATGATTGGGAGGAAGAGCCTGCCTCCTTTTTAAATCTGCTTAGCACAGAAATAAACCTTCTCTTATTCTATAAACTTCTTAGCTAGATTATTCTCTCTTGAGTTAAACCTCCTTTGGATTTGCGTTATGTGAAGTTGATTGAAATGATAAATAATGCATTTAGGTTTCTTAGTCAGGGACAATATTATTTTTCCTAGAGGGCATCAACCCCTTGTGGATTGAAGGAAGACTAGTTTGGATTCACCCTACACAGAGGTAGTGTTATATCCTCTTGTAATAGCAGTTTGTAGTATGTACTATGTAGACCTAGAATTCAGACCTTGTATAGGAAAATATATTGCATTCTTTCCCATATTTTTCTTGACAGTGCAAATAATAAAGCCATAAAACTCCTTTAGAACTAACATACCTGATCTTTCCCTCCTTATTAATTATTATGAATCGAACTTGCTGATGTGTCGATTTTCCCTTCAATTAGTCAGACTCATATGGGATAGGTGTTCTGCACAGGATACATGTCCCATGCGAGACTCATGGGAAGGACATGTCCCTACAAGTTAGCCTTGCAGGATGGAAAAAATGTGCCCAACGGTGAAATAATGGGGCATTTTTACCCATTTCACTCATAAGTTTTCATAGAAACCCTAGCAGAGAAGGATATTGGAGAACAAAGAATGATATAGCATCTACAGCCTACCATTATATTGCTGTGTTTGTCATTCCACTAACAACAATGTTCTTTTACAAATCAAAATTATGCCTCAATCATTAAGGGTTGCTACTCAAGCTCAAAGGAAGGGGAAGAATATCGATGGTAGTGGTCCTCCTCCTCCTCCCAGTCCAACCGATAGTGGTACTGCTGCTGTTATTGCTAGGGATTCATCTACTTCCATATTTTGTATTTTCCCATGGCATTCTCGAATCTCATCTATCATTTTATCTATGTAATACTTTGATGACATTGAAGGGAAAACCTACAGTTTATGGTC
>LPNX011058222.1:0-13832 GCA_001517045.1 Pseudotsuga menziesii | reverse complement strand
TGTAGCAACAATTAAAGTTTATATGTCATTCTCTTTGACTGAGAGTTTCCGCAAGCAATTTAAATTTTACACTGGTCTCTTTTCTTTTGATTTTATCCTTCAGGACATCTCAAAGAGACGGGACTCCTGGGTGTTGTTATAGATTGGAAGGGAGTCCTATTTTGAGCCAACTACATCTGCCATACGGTCCATACCACTGGCCTTGGATAAAAAGTTCCAAAATAGTTTCCATTGGGATTTCTTTTGTTGAATCGGGGTACTTCAATTTTCATTTGCAGGTCATGACTCATATCTTTGTAGTTTACCTAGCTTTCAATGCCACTTTGTTGACATCCAAAATGGTCGTAACCATCTCAAACTGTTCAAGAAGAAAGAGAAGCAAGAGATGAAAAGATGAAATGAGGTTTCCTACACTCTTACACATGATATGTCAACTAACTCTCACATTTCCTTTTTTGTTAGTCAAGACAACATTGTGCCCAAGTGAACACTGTCTACAAATTATAATTTTAATCCAAACCTGTATGTTGTTTCTCTTTATGAATTTCTATGCTGTATCATGGTCTGCAGACTGGACAATGTTTCTCTTTTTTATAGAAACACTATAAAATGTGCGTGCATCTGGATTTTGTACAAGTCCAACTTGGTTAGCTTGGATTTTAACCAACTCTGTTCTTCTTTCTGTAAGTAAACATAATCAAGCAAGTTGAGAATTTGATTTCTATAGAATTCAGTTTAGCATTTAGACCCTAGGATGACCTTTAAAACTTTTCCAATTTCCCTTGCCTATTCCTCTTTTCCTGCTTTAATTCCAAATGCCAGTTTTCCATTACATGGTTCAGTATTTTATAAAATAAGTATGTTTTTGTGCTATGCATTAGCTTTCCTGCAAAAACCACCAGGAATTATAGTTGGCCTCATTTCCCTACCTCGGACAAACCACCTAGACTCGTTAACTCTCTCTCCTGCAAAAATTACTAGGAATTGCAATTGAAATCGGGGTACTTCAATTTTCATTTGCAGGTCATGACTCATATCTTTGTAGTTTACCTAGCTTTGAATGCCACTTTTTTGACATCCAAAATGGTCGTAACCATCTCAAACTGTTCAAGAAGAAAGAGAAGCAAGAGATGAAAAGATGAAATGAGGTTTCCTGCACTCTTACACATGATATGTCAACTAACTCTCACATTTCCTTTTTTGTTAGTCAAGACAGCATTGTGCCCAAGTGAATACTGTCTACAAATTATACTTTTAATCCAAACCTGTATGTTGTTTCTCTTTATGAATTTCTATGTTGTATCATGGTCTACAAACTAGAAAATGTTTCTCTTTTTTATAGAAACACTATAAAATGTGTGTGCATCTGGATTCTGTACAAGTCCAACTTGGTTAGCTTGGATTTTAACCAACTCTGTTCTTCTTTCTATAAGTAAACATAATCAAGCAACTTGGGAATTTGATTTCTATAGAATGTAGTTAGCATTTAGACCCTAGGATGACCTTTAAAATTTTTCCAATTTCCCTTGCCTATTCCTCTTTTCCTGCTTTAATTCCAAATGCTAGTTTTCCATTACATGGTTCAGTATTTTATAAAATAAGTATGTTTTTGTGCTATGCATTAGCTTTCCTACAAAAACCACCAGGAATTACAGTTGGCCTCATTTCCCTGCCTCCGACAAACCACCTAGACTCGTTAACTCTCTCTCCTATAAAAATTACTAGGAATTGCAATTGACCTGACATGCTTACCTTGGAAAAATCACCTAGACTTATCAACTCTTTCGCATATAACAAGATAAGTGGATAACACAACAAAATGGATGCATATCTCAATGAAAAGTTATTTTGTACACTTGTAAGGCAACCAAATCCGAGTATTCTGTAAAGGAAGTAGTAATATTTTCTGATTCAGCTTCACCTTTAACAAAAGATAATGGCACAATATTCGTGCTAGGATCAAGTGCAGGTTGTTGCAATGCTGGCCATCGTCTTCTTCTAGCCATTGATCCCCTTGTTGAAACAACAAACCATCCATTTTTGCTGTTTATTATTGAAGGTTTTTCATGTGCATCTATCTCTTCCTTTTGAAGGGGAGGGCATCGCAAAAGCATACTTTCCCTAGCATTATCTCGAGTACATATGAGACCTTCTCTAGCAATAAAGGCTAGTATATGTAAACAAGTTTCCCGGAGTTCTGAATCTACACCTTGCATAACATTTAGCCATGTCACTCGGTTCTTTGCAAGATGGCACATAAGAGTAATGGCATGTTCTGTTTCTTGTAATGCGACGAGAGAAGTTTGGGGCCTTTGATGTTTAGTTCTCTTCCTACCAAGTGCATTGGCTGGAAGTTTGGGGGAATACAGTGCACACAAGATATAATCTTTTTCAGAATAAAAGTAGGTCAATGCATTGTCTAGAACTAAAGCACCAACATCATTTTCTCCAAGAAAGTTCACCATTGTTGTTACAACAGCTAGCCCTAAACCCCATAACCCATCACATAGCCTACCGTTATGCCACACAGAGAATGGACCCTCTCTGTTTCCCGAGCCTATTGAAAGTTCATCTCGTAGGAAGTGACTAAATGTTGTCAAGCATGAAAAAAAACTAGCAGACTGCAGCATCTCAGCACCTCCTCTCACACGTGCTAAAGATAAACATAAATTCAGGATTACAGCAGTTGAATCTCTCCAACTATCATGTCAAATCCGACCAATTACACACTGCATAGGAAAATGCTTTTGCAAAACATGCAACCAAGTATTAGGTGCCAGGAAACCTTTTAAGAGTGTATCAATTACAGCTAAAGATAGGTTTGCAACATTGTTTTTTTCAACACAACTGCAAAGAACAGGTAGAAATCCCAAACTCATAAGAGAAACATCAGAAAAGACATTTTCCACATTCTGCATATCTGTCTTTGATTCTCTGCTTTCCTGGTACTCTTTATTTCGAGAATGAATAAAGTCTAATGATGTCAGAAGCATTGCCAGGAGACATCTAAGCATTGTTTCAAGTCTGATCAATTTTGCATAGAGTGGCCAAGCATGCATTCTCTTTGTTGTTGACATTATACGGCTGCACATCCACTTCACAAAAATAAGCAAAATTTGGGCTTGTGTTATGAGAAAATTTAGCATGTAATTTGTTGGATCACCAAGAGGTCCTAACAACTGCATTGATGTCAATAGATAATTGCAAAGATATTCAACACACAACCCTATAGATTCTTCTAAGAAGGTTGCATTTAGGGTTATTGAACCTAACTCTGTCCCCTGTTCAACAAGAAATGATATGAGGTACTGCAAACAAAAATATAAGCACCAAAACAAACTGATCCAGAAAGGCTATAAAACAGAAACAAGGAAAGTAGGTATTCTTATGGTCTAGAAA
The DNA here is from genome assembly GCA_001517045.1 of Pseudotsuga menziesii. Taxonomy (NCBI): domain Eukaryota; kingdom Viridiplantae; phylum Streptophyta; class Pinopsida; order Pinales; family Pinaceae; genus Pseudotsuga; species Pseudotsuga menziesii. The sequence continues at coordinate 10,433 of LPNX011058222.1, read as the reverse complement.
CATAACAAGCACAGACATTGTTTTGGATAAGTATGATAGCTCTCAAGCATGAATGAACTTACAACTTTTTTGTCAAACATTGACAAAGCTAACACAGTCATCCATGCTTTTAATGCATTCAACTGAAAATCTGCAAGACAAGAGGCTCTATTTGCACGACTCAAGATTTCTAGTGTCTTTTCTGCTGCAGCTGTGAGTCCTTTGTCATCTGAGTGAGGCCACCAATCTATACCCAATTCTATTTTAAGGGCTTTGGTATCATAAATATACTTATCTTCACATAATGGATGAAGCTCTTTTAAACGGAAATGTTTAACAGTCTGCAAAATTGAATCTATCTCTAACTTTATGAGGTGCTCTGAAACTATCTAAAAGGAAAGTGGAGGAAATTTTTGACCTTCTAACTCCCCTTGAAGATGATAATATAAATCATTGACAATCAAAGCATGGAGTTCCATACCATAACTGCCAATCAAACATAGATTATTCTCCGGCTTTCAAATACACAACATTATATATGGAGAATTACCAAGAATACTATCAAAATTTCATATAGCTAAAGAAGATATGCTACACAATACTGAGGAAAAATGAAGCAGATGGCAACATTGAGATAGGTGAACATAATACTTTTTCAGCATCTTACAGTAGGTACATGCCAACATACAACACACAGAATGCAACTGCAAAATCCCATCCTATCCTTCAGCACTCATATATGATTTCAATATTAAAAGTGAACACGGAATGCAAACACAACCCTGAACATTAAATTTTTGTATGCTTCCCTTCTAAATCCTGATGTACCAAAACCATGCATATTAACAATCAATATAAGCAAAAGGAGAGAGTAGTACGTATTCTTTGGATCACTGCCAGTGATAATTCACCACTCTTCATATTCCAATGCAGGAAAGCATATTTTCATAGTCATGCTTCCCACAAGATCATCCCATTTGCTCTCAATTAGGTTCAATATAGCCTCAGCCTGTTCTGGAGTAGTTAGAGATGTTACTATGGCCCAAAGATTCCCCAAGGAGAAAAACCTGAAATCCATGTGAGCAGGCTGAAGGTTCCCAATTAGGAATCCTCCTTGATCAGGCATCCAATTAACAAGCCATGATGGAATTTGCTCTGGATAAATATTGAACTTGTTGACAGCATCAGGGGTATATTCTTTTGTCTTGTATCTATAAATTTCATTGAGCTTTATCGTATCAATCCAATAATAATACTCTTTGATATGAAAAGCCAGTGCACTTAGCTTGCTATTTACAGCCCTTAGTAAGTTCTTTGATCCATCATCAACAATCATTATTTCTCGTACACAACGAAGAGCAAAGTAGAATAAAGCCTGCAATGCAGCAATATGAAAATTAGTTTCATAATTTGCGATTTAGGAACACTAGACATTAATAGATTGGCAAACTAAATGCCACATATACAATAGCAATAAAGCAATCCTCAATTGTCAATACATTGCATACCTTCAAATAGGTGAAATCGATAATCAGACAAAGCATGAAGACTTTAAAGAAACTTAAACTAGGAAATGAATCATGAGAAATTTACAGTATCATTGTTGAATAAAACGTCAGTGTTGCTATTATGAGGCTCTATGACAGTTATATGACAACTTCCCACATCTTGGAGGTTTTCTCACTTCATCGGGAGCACTAATTGCGTTAACCAGGGCTGCCCCCTATCCCTGAAACTATTTCAGATTTACATTGATGCAGTTTGGATTTAAATCGATGGACTATAAAAAAGAGATACACCTCTAGAAGAACACCCATGCTGGTAATGGTTTCTTTTTACACCATGTCCTAATTGCACTACTATTGTTTGCATATGATATGGTCCCTTTGGGGGAACCCTCTCTATTGGCCACAAGAACCTGGAATAAGAGAGTTTCCTGAGAGTGATGGATATTATTGTTGTGGCTGTGAAAGTGTGGGGTTCAATCCCTTTTTAATAGTTTGTCATCTTCTCCACCTTTTCAAGTGCCAGAAATTCAATTCTTCAGGAAATTGAATTTCACTTCAATCCTGGCTCTATTCCATACCCACAACACAAATTGCAATTGAAGGTATGGATGACCAGATTTTTTGTGTAATTTCATGATAAATTTTCATTTTTTCTATGTTATCTTGGCATTTGGTTAGCCTCTTCCCAGTTCCATTTTAATTCATTTTTATTTGTTGTATACATGATTTAGGTCTCAATTCTGCTCTGTCGATCATTGATCATCCATTGTAGTTTGTGAAGTGGTCCTCAGTTTCCAGATTTCTTTGTGTAAAGCAATGGGAATTCTATAATTTTTTGTTTGTTTTGGTTGGAAGACTAACCCTAATTATCAAATATTTAGGTCTTACTGAAGAGGACTTGCTATGATTTTTTGGTTGTATTAAATACCTCTTGGAATACAAAGTTCAAACTAACCAAGCTCTTGTTTACAACAAGTTTTACCCGGTAAGTAAACCTACTTGACCCACAAATCAAGACCCATTGACAACCTAGACTGCATTTTTACTGTATCCAGGATCTGTGACCTTCGTGCTCTTCTTCATCATTAGTGTTGTTTTCTCTCTCTCCTTGTTTCTTCTATGTGAAACCTCCAAAATCCATTTCATGTACCATTCCCTTTTCTTTTTGCATTTCTCATTTCTCATTTTTGGTAACATAGTATTACATCTGTAGGCATTGTTGTAGGAAAACCAAGGTGGATGTGCAATCTATCAGAATGGAAACTAATAGTTTCCATATGCAAGTGTTTAGAATCCTGCTATTTCAAATGTGTTGGTTCTGGATGAGAAAACATAATAATATTTAAATGTATGTCAATAGGCATGATAGGAAAAACACATGACAAATTATACACAAAACAATAAAGGTAAAACAATATTTCAGGGACAATGATGAAATTTATTGTGTTAATATTGCTCATCTTCCCGATTCTTAAAGGGTTCTAGCTCAATGGAAGAGCGCCTTCCTTATAAGCAGGAGGTCGATGGTTCGATTCCTCCATGCCCTAATGATATTGCAATGTATTTCTAAAGGTAAAAAATGTAGTAGTGCAAGATTGATGCAATATTAGACGCAACACTAAATGCAAAAGAGGATGTAAAAGTAGACGTCACACAAAACACAAAAGTAAATGAAAAAGCAGACCTTATGTCAGACGCAAATGTGGACACAAAAATGGATGTTACACTAATCACAAAATTGGATGCAAAAAGAGACTCAACACTAGACACGATTAATGACTCAAAACTAGATGCAATACTAGGCCCAAAACTAGACGCATCAGTAGATGCAAAAGTGGACTCCTAACTAGACGTACAATTGGACATTAAATTGGGAAAAAAATATGGTGTATCTATGGACATAAAACCAAGCGTAACACCAGGTGCAAAACTAGAGACAACACTTAAAATGAGACATAATATTGGATGCAAGATGGGATGAAACATTGGATGTAAAACTAGACGTAATATTGAATGAAAGATGGGATGAAACATTGGACACAAAATTGGATGCAATATTAGATACAAACATGGTTGCAAAACCAGTCACAACACTAGGCGCAACACTGGGTGCAACATTGGACTCAAACATAGATGCAAAAAAAGACATCAACCAGGATGCAACACTAGGTGCAAACCTAGATGCAAAATACGACGTAAAACAAGATGAAACATCAGGCACAAACATGGATACAAAAAAAGATGTAAAACAAGATGCACATTAGATGCAAAAGGGGATGCAACATTATACGTAAAATTGGATGCAAAACTAGATGCAAAACAAGACACAATATTGGGCCCAAAATTGGATGCAAAGCTAGATGTAATGCTAGATGCAAAATTGGACACATAATTTGATGCAAAACATGGTGCAAGACTCGATGAAAAACTAGGAGAAAAATAAGACGCAACATTGGATGCAAAACTAAGCGTCAAACTAGGTGTAAACAAGGATGTAACAAAGGATGCAAAAAAAGATGCAAAATTGGGCGCAAATAAGGGCATAACAAAAGATGCAAAAAATTGGGTGCAAAAATGGAGACAAAAATGGATGTTAAAAAGGACGGGAAAAAATATGCAATGAATAATGTTTTATGAAATTGTACAATAGCGCTAGGTTTAGTGCCGGATTGTTCACCAAAATTGGGAAAAAATTACACTAAAATTCAATGCTAAATCTGACGCTAAATCCAGTTTTTGTTGTAGTGTTTATCAAACGATTTTGACCTCTGATATCACTTCTGCTTCAATCCACTCTTGGATTTTTCCAAATTCTGGTCACGTGACTGTCAATCATGGAATTCCACTTTCAGGCTTCAAAATCTAGGTCTTCCAATGGATTTTCATGCTTTGGGCACTCTCAATTTCGCCCTAGGGTTTACGTCTATAGATTCCCCATTGAATTTTGCTACTCACATGAATTTTTGGGTGTTTTTGGCACTTCAAAATGTGGCCTCTTTCCAAGTTACGATTTCTAAAATTTTTACTGTTGGGAATCCATAACAAGCTGGAAATTGATGTATGGTTCTTCCACAATGGAATCAGGGTGATGGAAAACAAATTCTCATGAGGAAAAATGACTTATGGGTCAAGTAAACCATGCCCATACTCAATCATACGAATTTTTGAGTTTTGACCATGTTCCATTAATTCATGAGTTGATTTATCAACTACCATCTTACAATAGAAATAAATGTCAACATAGCTAGTCAAGATGGGTGCTCAAGATGACATTTAGCAACGAAATATTCAATCCCACAACCTCTCATCTCTCCCTAGTGGATACACAAAACCCTCTCATTTTAGTTGCTTCAATATCCAACTCTTGGAATTTTATTACATTTAAATATTTATAGGCTTATAAAATTTTCGATGGCTTACTAGTACATGACTATTAAAATATAAAATACTTACCTTTAAAACCCGAGCATTCACTAGCAGGGCCTTGGCCTTGATTTCCATGCTAGTAATCATACATTGCATTTACAAAACATTTACATATAAAACCAATGCATTCTTAGAGTCAAAATGAGGGTATTACATTCCCCTCCCCCTTAGAACAACACTGTCCTCGGTGTTCTCAAAACTTCAACAAAAATGGGTATGCCTCTTTTATGGAATTCTCCAACTCCCATGTAGTCTTATCGAGACCAAGGTGCTTCCATTGCACCTTTACCTGTCCAATGAATCGGTTACGGAGCAATGTTACCTTCTTGTCGATGATGCGCATAGGTTCCACTTGGAACTCTCCCTCATGTTCCACTTGTATCACATTCCAATTAGTTATGTGACTAGGGTCATGTATGTATTTCTTAAGCAAAGAAACATGGAAAACATTAGGAACTCTCACATTTGTAGAAAATGCAATCTTGTATGCAACTGGTCCTATCCTATCAAGGACTTCGAATGACCCACAATCCCAACAAATAATGTGCCAACTTGGCACAACTTCCCAACATTAGGGAACTTTTCCTTGATTTTACTCTTAAATAAACATCATCCCCAATCTTAAATTCCTTGTACACTATTTTCAAATCTGCATAACTCTTCTTCCTGTTCAGGGTTGCCTTTAAATTCTACATGATCTTAACAATCTCTTGCTCCATTTGCTTGAGCATATCTGGCCCAAGTACTATCCTATTCACCAAACTATCACAATTCATTGGCGTTCTGCATCATTTGCCACACAATGCTTCAAATGGACTCATTCCCAATGATGCTTGATGTCTATTATTATATGAAAATTCTACCAAGTGTAGGTAATCCTCCCACTTGGATGGTTTATCCATCACATACATTCTCAACATGTCCTCAAGAACTTGGTTCACTGTTTCGGTTCGACCATCTTTCTAAGGATGATACGCTGTATTAAAATTCAATTCCGTTCCCGAATCCTAAAATAACCCTTTCCAAAATTTGGAAGTGAATTTTGCATCCCGATATGAAATTATTATCTTGGGAAATCCATGCAATCTGCATACTTCCTTCATGAATATATTCGCTATGAAACTTGCTTTATGAGTGGACTTGATTGGAATAAAATGAACTGCCTTTGATAGCTTGTCCACCACAACAATAATTGAATCATGCTTATTCACTGTCGTTGGCAAACCTATTATAGAGCCCATAGAAATTATTTCTCACTTCCATTCTAGAACGAGTAAGGGCTACAATAGTCCTACTCGGTGTTGATGCTCTGCCTTAACTTGTTGGCATTTTTGACACCGAGAAATGTATTATACTATACCCTTCTTCATTCCATGCCAAAAGTATTGCTTTCTTGTTGTTGTTATTATCTTTTGATATCCTGGATGTCCAGAATATGGCATTCGATGAATTTCATCAATTACTACCATATTAAAATATGCACAATTTAGAATGTACATTTTTCCTTTATAAAGAAGAATATCATATTTTCTGAGTTGGTATCCTTCACACTCATCTACCTTTATTTGCTGCAATTTTTTTTAAACTTGAAGGTAAGCTTCATCGTTGTTTTGGGATTCAAGAACTCTTGCTCTAAAATCTGATTTGCATATACTTAATGCTGCTACATGAAGTTTTCTGCTAAGGGAATTTGCAACCTTATTATCTTTTCCCTTTACATGTTTGATTTCAAAATCAAACTCACATAGAAATTCCATCCATCTAGCTTGTTTGGAATTTAAGCTTGGTTGATCAAACAAATATTTAAGCTCATGTGGTCGGTTCTAAGCTCAAATATTATTCCCAACAAATAATGTCTCCACATCCTGAGAGCACGTACTATGGATACTAATTCTAAATCACGAGTTGCATAATTATTTTCCTGCTCTTTTGATTATACTACACCTTTCTTCATTCCATGCCAAAAGTATTGCTTTCTTGCCGTTGTTATTATCTTTTGATATCCTGGATGTCCAGAATATGGCGTTCGATGAATTTCATCAATTACTACCTTATTCAAATATGCACAATTCAGAATATACAATTTTCCATTATAAAGAAGAAGATCATATTTTCTAAGCTGGTATCCTTCACACTCATCTACCTTTCTTTGCTGCAATTTTTTTTTTAACTTGAAGTAAGTTTCATTGTTGTTTTGGGATTCAAGAACTCTTGCTCTAAAATATGATTTGCATATACTTAATGCTACTACATGAAGTTTTCTTCTAAGGGCATCTGCAACCTTATTATCTCTTTATTTTACATGTTTGATTTCAAAATCACACTCACATAGAAATTCCAGCCATTTAGCTTGTTTGGAATTTAAGCTTGGTTGATCAAACAAATATTTAAGCTCATGTGGTCGGTTCTAAGCTCAAATATTATTCCCAACAAATAATGTATCCACATCCTGAGAGCATGTACAATGGATACTAATTATAAACCATGAGTTGCATAATTATTTTCCTGCTCTTTTGATTTTCTTGACTCAGCAAATCACAAATCCTTCTTGCATAAGCACTCCACTCAATCCTTCAATGCAAGCATCTGTGCACACTACAAAATCCTTCTTTGGATATGCAATCTTTAAAACAAGAGTGCTAGTAAGTAACTTCTTCAATTGCTGAAAGCTTTCTTCACATTTTTCAAACCATACAAACTTTTCTTTCTTCCTCTGCACCGATGTAATTGGATGAGCAATCTTATAGAATTATTCAATGAACCTTCTATAGTATCCTATAAGAACCATAAAAGATCTAACATCTGTAACATTCTTTGGAGTAGGCCACTCCATTATGGCTTCAATCTTTTCCAGATCCATTGAAATTCCTTCCTTTGAAACTACATGAACCAAATGTTGTACCCTTCTTTGGTAAAATTCACACTTGCTTAGCTTTGCATACAATTGGCGTTCTCTAAGAACTTGCAACACCGTCATTAGATATTCCTGGCGCTCTTTTTAATTCCTTGAAAAAACAAGTTTGTCATCTAAGAAAACTAACACAAATTTGTCCAAATACTTACTAAAAACACTATTCATGAGGCACATGAATGTGGTGGGTGCATTGGTAAGTCAAAACGACACCACTGTGAACTCACAATGGCCATAACTTGTCCGAAAATATTCCTTGTGAATGTCTTCTTCCTTTATCCTCACTTGATGATAACTGGACCTCAAATCAATTTTTAAAAATACTTTGGCTTCTTTTATTTGATCAAACAAATCATCAATTCTGGGTAATGGGTACTTGTTCTTGACCGACACTTTATTTAAATTTCTGTAATCAAAACACAATCCCATCTTTCTTCTTGACAAATAACATTGGTTCTCCCCATGGAGACACACTTGTCCTTATATACTTTAATTTGTCCATTAATTCCTGTAGTTGCGTCTTTAAATCTACCAATTTTGACGTGCTCATTCTATAAGGATCTTTGGAAACTGACGTTGCCCCTGGGACAAGAGCGATTGTAAAATCAATCTTTCTTTTTTGTGGCAGTCTCAACACTTCATTAGAAAACACATATTTGAATTCTTGTAACAATTGATAATCTTCTATCCTTGGGATTTTGTAATCTAAAGAGTCCGATATATAGACTACATATAATTAACAATTTTTTTGTAAAACTTTCTTAATTGTAAGATTGAAATCTTTCTTACTGAAACTTGCTTTGGAATTTCTCTTACCAATCTCGACCTTCCTTCTTCATCGATGCATTCAAGAAATTTTTCATAACAATCTACCTTGGCTCTATGATTTTCCAACCAATCCATGCCAATAAAAGCATCATAGGATCCTAATGGTAGGATATTTAAATTTACTTTTGTGAGGAGTCCATTCAACTATATGGGGCATTCCATCACTACTTCACACACTTTTCTTTTTGTCCCCATGGCTAATTGAACTAACAACGATTTATTATGATTTTCTTTTCCAAGAGAACAATTTTCATCTACCTTTGGGGAAACACAACTATGAGTAGATCTTGGATCACTACTACATTTCGACCAAAATCCGACGGCCGTCATGTCGGATTTTCGACACTTTCCTGTCGCATGTACGACACTTTGATTTTTTTTAAGCGTCGGAAACTTGTTGTCGGTTAGCCGACACTTAAATAACCGTCGGTTAAGCGACACTTATGTAACCGTCGCTTAAGCGACGGAATATTTTCGACGGTAGTAAATTTTTTTGAGAAAATAGCCTTCATAACCGTCGCTTAAGCGACGAATATCAACTAAAAGCGTCGGAAAAGCGACACATATTACCATCGGAAAAGCGACACATATTCAAATAAACGTCAGAAAAGCGACACATATTACCGTCGGATAAGCGACGACGATCTAGAAAAGGCGTCGGAAAAGCGACAACAGAAACCGTCGCTTAAGCGACGCTTGTGGAAATTTTTTTTAAAAAAATTAAATTTTTTTTTTGCTAATTCTTATACATATATTTTAAAAACCAACTCCTATCAAGTTTGCCTCATTAAATCCTTCAGTTGCTTTTACAAAATCTTCATATGAAATCACTGGTTATGCAACCTGCGACTTCATAAGAGTCCAATGAATAAACAACATATCACAAAAGTGCTGACACCTGCAACTGGTATAATTACATTTTTGAAAACTGAATGATTTCTTTGTTTCGGAGAAGCAGAAGGGGGACACAGAGGCAAGTATATTTGTTGTCCACAAAGGCCAGGATTTCCCATCAATGAATTGGAAGCTATTTTCTCAAAAATCCCTTCCTTGGGGATTTCCTCCCTCAAATTGTTGAAAGAAAAATTCAGAGTGTGAAGCATTCGAAGTTTTCCAAGGGACATTGGAATTGCACCTGATAAGTTATTTGATGAGAGATCTATCTTCTCCAAAATTTTCAATTCACCAAATGTATCTGGAATTGAACCTTTTAATGCATTATGAGAGAGATTGAGTTTAACTAGTCCTTTGCAGCTTCCGAGTGTAGCTGAGATGACACCAGTTAATAGGTTGAAAGAAATATCAATAGTTTGAACCATAGCCATTTTACTAATCTCAGGAGATTTGAAATAAAACTGGAGATTTGAAAAACTTGCAACTTCTCGTGGTATGCTTCCAGTGAGTCTGTTCCAAGATAGGTCAAGCAGTTCCAGATGTCAACAGTTACCCAGAGCAGCAGGTATTGTTCCTGATAACTGGTTTTCCGAAAACAGCAACCTTCTTAACTATTTAAGGTCACCAAAAGAATGAGGTATTGGGCCAGAGAGCATATTTTGGTGAATTGACATGCTTCCTAGCTTTCTTAGCTGAGAAATCTCAGTTGGAATGCTTCCTTGTAACTTATTGTTCCGCAGGCGCAATCTTTCCAACCTCTGGAACATGAACTTGTTATTGAACTTTTTATACTTCTTTAATGCCCTGCCATCATGATGCCAGTTCTTCCCTGCACCGCCACCATCCCTGTTGATGAAAATTATTCAGAATTAGAAATACCAGGAGCA
>LPNX011058203.1:1027-14111 GCA_001517045.1 Pseudotsuga menziesii | reverse complement strand
CCCACGGTCAAATGAAAAGGCTTCCAATCTAGACGTGAAAGCACCCCATCACAAAGAAGCAGCAACCATTGCGTCTGGAGCTCCGAGGTCTTGACCTCGTCCTGGTCAGCTGTTCGATTCTCGTTGAGAGCGTGCCAACAAAATTTATCAGTTCAATGGGGCCAATTCTTCAAACGTTTGGCTTATCTGTTGGGGTTAAACTTCACAGAAATAACAGGGTTTATGTTAGTTCTGTTGATTGCATAGGACCATCAGGCCATTTGATTGTGTTTCAAATGTTTCAATTGCCAACACTTCTAGTGGATCGCCAATGTTAAGACTTTATTGTATTGTATGTGTGTAGACTTCTAAATTGATAAGGATAGTACATAGTTTGTGGTCGGATGGGATAGGGCATGCATGGGACATGGTTAAGGTTAAGAGATAGTTATACAATGGAAGATAGGTTAGATTTTTTTTTAATTTTTTGTATTTTTTTAGTTATTTATGCTTAGTTACATGTTATTTTTACAATTTTTACGCTTATAGGCCTATATATGTTAGAATTTTGGGATGGAATACTATATATACTTTTTCATCTACCGATGAGAATGAGACAAGTGTACTATCCAAATTGATTCTATCATAGTCGTCCAAGATTAAAAGAGAATGAGACAAGTGTACTGTTCAGATTGATTATATGAGCGTCGTATAAAATTAATATTTAATAATTTAAAAAAAATAAAAAATAATTTTGATTAACATGTGATAAGTAGAGTTAGTGATAGTTGTAAAAATTGAAATTAATCTTCATCTATTCCATTATTAGATACAACTATTAGCTTAACTCTATCAATTATTAGATACAACTGTTAGCTTAACACAAATGTGTCTAGAACTATAAGCTTAACTTCAACTCTAATCAAAGTTATATTGGATAACTATTACCTTAACTATTTCAAAGTTATATTGGGATTCCACTTAATGTGCATAAGGCTTAGTCGAACTCCATTTGGAAGCTATAAGTCATGATAATTCATAGTTATTTTATTAACTACAATAGATTTATATTAGCTTAACTATTACATACAACTATTAGCTTAACTCCAATGATTTTACAACTATTAGCTTAACTACAACTCTAATTACTTACGACTTAGTCCAAGTGAATTTGACATCTAGGAGTCTAGCTAATGTGCAGTCATGTAATAGTCGAACTCCATTTGGAAGCTAGAAGTCACGATAATTCATAGCTATTTTATTAACTAAAATAGATTTTTATTAGCTTAACTATTACATACAACTATTAGCTTAACTCCAATGATTCTACAACTACTAGCTTAACTTCAACTCTAATTACTTATGACTTAGTCCAACTGCATTTGGCATCTAGGAGTCTAGCTAATGTGTAGTCATGTAAGAGTCGAACTCCTAATAAAATACTTTGAAATCCTAATAAATTCCTCTGAACTCATGTGATAACTACACTTAGTAGCATGGTATTGTGCAACTCATGTGACACTCAAACTACACCTACCAACTGCAAGTTTAGTTAATGTGCATAAGGCTTAGTCAGGATAACTCAGAGCTCTTCTATTAACCACAATAGATTTATATTAACTTTTAAATTAACTATTAATCGTTCGAACTCCTTATAAACAATTATAAAAAATAAAAAAATAGGTTATGTGATAACTTAACTTAATGGCATGATAATGTGTAGTCCATGTGACAGTTGAACTCCATCTAGGAGCTCGAAGTCGATTTAATTAGTCAAACTGCATTTTACTGTTGGGAGTTGAAGTAAAGTGTAGTTCATGTGATAGTATAATTCCTAACAAAATCCTCTGAACTTCTAATAATTTCCTCTTAACTCATGTGATAACTGCACTTAGTGGCATGGTAATGTGCAACTGATGTGACACTCGAACTCCACCTACCAATTGGGAGTCCAGCTAATATGCATAAGGCTTAGTTCAACTCCATTTGGAAGCTAGAAGTCACGATAACTCGAAGCTCTTTTATTAACAACACTAGATTTATATTAACTTTTAAATTAACTATCAAATACAACTATTAGCTTAACTCCAATATGATGATACAACTATGATCTTAACTTCAACTATGAGCTTAACAACCACAACTTAAGTGGTTTTTATGTTAGATTAAGTATTAGATACAAGTAATTGACACATTCTTTAAGAAGAAAAAATTATAACTATTATGTTAAGTCCAATGATGATAGAACTTTCACTTAACTTCAACTCCAATCACAAATTTTAATTGAACTGCAATGGTTGATATATTAACTTTTAAATTAACTATTAGATACAATTATTAGTTTAAATCCAATAATTCTACAACTATTAGCTTAACTTTAACTCTAATCGCAATTATATTGGATAACTATTAAGTTAACTCCAATCATGATATGACTATTAAATTAACTTCACTAGGGATATATTCCTCTCGGCGTATTCCAAACATATTAATCTTATTAATATGGTTGTTGCTAGTCTTATTATTCTTGTATGGCTAGAGGTATCAATAACTACCACTTATTTTTTATATTTTTTTTTATAATTGTTTATTTCAAATTTTGAACCACTGTCATAGAATCAATCTCAATAGTACACGTGTCTCATCCTCATCCGTAGATGAAAAAGCATAGGCCTTATTCCACCCCAACTCTCAAATAAAAAAGTTTTATAAAATTTTTTAATAATTCTTTTTAGGATTAATATAAAATTTAATTAATTTGTGTTTTATATAAATATAATAATTTGTGTTTTAAATAAATTTAAAATTTGTTTTATTATTATATAATATTTGTTTTAGTGGTGTTTTTTGTAATAGTAGTATATATAATAAACTTGGATCGAGGTTGTTGGCCGAGAAGAGTTGTGCACATCGTGAATCAGGTGGGTGGTGACGTTAGATGCAAAATTTACTTCGTCGGTAATGCATAAATGAGGTTTAACTTGATAGTGATAAGGAGGGGTCATCACTGCTTGACACATATCATATTGTGCGAGGTCATCCCTGTAAGAGGTCGAGGAATCAAAATATTTATCTAAAACTCTAAGATGGGGTCAGGTCTCTACCTTTAGTGCATATGGATATGAGACTAGTTTTGGGTCAACACCCTAGTTTAATTATAATTGAGTCTTTGATTGGTTAAAATATTGTTCTTGGTTTAAAATATTGTTATTGGATGAACTGTTACGACGTTTAAAGGAACTGATCTTGGTGAAGCTACGTCAACTGGTGTAGCTAGTTCGACGATCACAAATCATGATAGTTATAGTGATTTTAGAAAAGCACCTCAGTATGGGACTTGAGACTCTTACATTGAAGGATCAACAACTAGCTATGATGCTTCTAGGTATCGATATGGTATTGGTTCTAGCTATACGTAATTTGTAATTGAAGGAACCTAATTTTCCTTTGGCATGCGCTTAACAGTTTGTTTCAATGGTGTAGCAGGGATAAAGATGGTCAAGAGCAAATTCATGCAATTGCTTTGTTGGATATCTGAAGATTGAGGTACATTGCACCAATATTACTAATAGAAGTTAAACAATTTACAAATTTTACACTTCATTGTCACAATTGCAATTTTCCATGACACAATTACTAATGACTAACATAAATGACTAATTCATATTCTTCTAGCTAGTCATTTTTATGTCGTGACTAAATTAGTCATTTATGTTAGTCATTTTTAACTCTGTTGCTTATTATCTAATCATATTTGTTAACTGGTGACTAAATTAGTCGTTAATTTTAGTCGTTTATAGTTGGGTCAATCAAAATTGCTCATATTTAGTAGTAAATCACTTGAAAAACTTGTGGTGACTAGAATTTTTATTCACGTAGTAGCTAATTCCTCATTTTCTACTAGTGTGCATAAACTATTCCTACTTCAATATCATTCCTTAATAGAGCTTAGTCTTTCCCTAAAATCCTTACTTGGTAATATGATATCCTTGCCCGTGCCAATTATAATGAAACAAAACTTCACCATCGAACCATACACATGATCCATTGTAGTTTTTTTTTTTAAACACACATGTTTCCCTCTCAATAGCGAAATGCTTATAATCAGCCTCAAATTATGTTTTTTATAACATACCCATTTAAACACATTTCAACATATATTGCACTGAAATCTTGAGCTATGTGCCTCTAAGTGATTTACAATTAACTATTTAAATCATCAATCTATAACCATGATGTCTCTACTCTCAACGATGAAGAGTTATATCATTACCATCCCATTTAAGGAAAGGTGTTATAAATTAAGGAATCTTCATTTTTGTCTCTAACTAATGAACCATAAGAGGTATACCCTTATTCGTATCCATTTGTAATCTTCAATCATCCATATATTAGTCATGATTAAGAACATAACTTAATTTGAATTCCAATAATTTATTGTTCATAACTTTAAGAGGTGTAGTCCACAATAATCTCATCTTCATAGTGCCTTTAAATAGTACTAGTGTGTGGACAAGAAATTCATAGTGCTTTTAAATAATACTAGTGTGCATATAAAAAATCATTACTCTACAAATAACTTTCCATGATTATCATTATGCAGTGTTTAATTAATTCACAAGGTTGCACAGCATAAGAGAAAAGTATGCAAAACAATACAAGGAAGATACAAAATTTAAACACAAGACAAGAGGGATGCCAATGTGCGTGGTTCACCCAAATCCCTAGGCTACGTCCACCAAATTGTCACATCTTGTGACATTTTTTTTAATTAAAGGATTACAATCCATAGAAACATAACTCTTGCCATACATTTCTGTTATATCTCAAGAGACTCCCTCTTCACAGATTACTTTCTAAGATGTTGGAACACGATTGTTGTTTGTAATCCTGTCATTTTACTCTCATGAACATCTATCATTGTGTTGTAAAGAACCTCTTCTAAAACAAACCAGGAGTCATTATTACTCTAGAAACATACCCAATCTACAAACGTTTGGTCTATACAATACATGGAAGGAAATAAATGCTGAACACTAAAATATAAGACTCAACAACTCACCTAGATTCATATTGACTCAAATAATCAGTTTTTAAATACCTATGATTTTTAGCTTATGTATGTGTCTTAGAGTCCGATCTACAAATGATCAAGACTGTTTGCCGCTACTAACGCATGCTCCAGATAGGAATCAAGTGTCTAACATCCTGAAGAAAAGAAACATACCTTGAATACCACTAAGCAGGATTGCATAAAAACACATATACACGTTATCGACCGATAAATGTAGGTATGAAATTTCGGATTCGTTCAAACACGACTTGAGTCATATTAACGCCCATTGATAGATTCTAATATAGAAAAAGAAGGAAGAGGTTACATAAAAAAATCCATATCCAAGTAGAATATAGCAAAGACATCATTTTACTTGATAGAGTTCATAACTATAAAACCAATGGAAGTTAGCAATGATTTTGTATCTAAGAGAATACGATATGTACACCATTGTATCAGGTCTGTACTCAAATGGTAGTTATAAATAATTCCGTATCAAGCCGTAGTACGAACTCTGTCATATCGATGCCAAGGTATATTTTCTATTTAGATCTATATAATCTAAAGTTATAAACAATTTAATACCTCAAAGGAACACAATATAAACATCACTGTACGTTATAATTTATAACTATAAAACCGGAGAAGTTATCCACGATTTTGGATCTGAAAGGATACGATATCGACACTGTATGTAATAGATCTATACACAATGCTAGTTATAGATATTTGCATATCCAATGGGGAATACGATCTCTACCATATCAATTCCATGGTAATTTACAAACATAGATCTTTAAAACTCGACCTAAAATCCAAATGAAATTTATAAATAAAATCATATCTGACGGGGTACAATCTTTATCGTATCAACGCCGCGGTAATCTACAAAACAAGCAGACTTTATCGATCTACAAGATGGAGGGTAAGTAGTTATGATCCAACTGTTCTAAATACATTCATATCAATACCAAGAGAGGTAATTAATTTTCCATAAGGACTACTAAAATCCTACCAGGATAAATACTATCCAGGTAGTATGGCCGCCTTGTATTTAGTGACCTCAGATCTATAAAACAAGGCTAGGTTTATTTTAATGATTTATAGAAGAATTAAAAACCAGATCAAGGCATTCTAAGACACATTGCCAATAGAGAGCATACCCTACCGATATTTGATGTATTCCCCACATGACCCCCATCCGAAAATACAAAGTTTGGTAAAAGGGAGTCCAAGCAAGTACTCAGTAAAAGATCACTATGTGTCGTGGGGACACTTGTGAAATACTGAAAGAATGAAAAATAGCGGTTACATACTAACACTATGAAATATTTATTTTGTCTGAATATGAGTCCATTGAGGAGCAATGAGACCACGCAAATTGTTGGAGTTTGGTAATCTCTTTATTAAATTTATGCGACCATTTCCACTATGCCAAGTGAGTTGGTATTGGCAATCTAGGTGTACAAAAGGATAGGGGAATTATATATATATAGAGAGAGAGAGAGAGAGAGAGAGAGAGAGAGAGAGATATGTTCCTCATAGAAAAGAAGGAAGAAAAGGCTTTAGATCCTTTATATTACCCTTGGATATCACTAAGGGTTGAAATATTAAAAGAGAAAATGTTTATAACCAAAGGGAAAATAATTCTAGCTCAAAACAAATGTGTAATCAATTTGGAGAATGCCCTTTTAAAAAAGAAACTATAACATTAAGTGGAATCATGCTTATCCCACATTGTGGTCAAACCTTGAAATATGTTTAGATCACTTGGGAATGGTCCCCCTTACCTTAGTGGGTTTGTTTCCCAAGCTTGAGGGTGACTCTAGGTGGAATAACCATTGCCCAATAGAGTCAGTTGGTTGGGAGGAAAGTCGAAGTTGAGCTTTCAGTAGGGTCAGTCTTTTTATTTTAGAAAATGAAGATTTAAGCATCAGTGGTTAAAACTGCTAGTTGTTTTATTAGAATGATATGCTTGTAGCAATAAGTTTTCTTTTAAATAATTGAATATCCAAGTATGATGTTAATCATGATCATTGATGAATTACTTGGTTCTAGCTAAGTTGTGAGTACAGGAGAGGTGTCGCAGCAAGGATGGAAAATAGCCTTCAGATGATGAAAGTATGGTGGATGCCATACCATACCACACACACACACACACACACACACACACATATCCTAAATATGCAACTCAAATGCTTTATGGATAGTTTTTATCAAATTGCAACCTTGTTGTTTACTTAAAAGTCACCCCGGCATCTTCTTGACCTTTCTCCTATTACTTCTGTTTAAAGAAGTGACGAACACTATATGATTGGTGTTATGGATTGTATTCAGGATATTTAAAGAACACGATGCTTTAGTGTTGTTTCTTCCTAGGGAAGTTATGAGACCAATATATATTGTAATATTTTTTTGCCTAGTTTGTAAATGGAAGAGAATATCCTAATTGCATGTGTAGAGAATTGTTGAAGGTTGGACAAATTACTTGAATAATCTTGCAGGAAAGGGGAAGAACACGCGTATGAACTCAAGGTAAATGTAAATAAAGATAAACATTTATGTGTCTTGAATATGCTTTTTAAATAGTGTTATCGTAAATAAGAATATGTACATTGGTGATTATCTTTGGTATTCCTTAAGAATGTTTTATGGTTAAGCATCATAAAAACGAGCTTAATCCAATTGTTATAGCTAAATCTTTTTGTTATAAAGTACAGTTTAAGTTTCCTTCTGAGTATCGATTCCAGTTCATTTGGGAAATATTACAATTTGGGTGTCCTTGTTGATGTTATCTTATGTGCTATTGGTGTATTTATTTTCATGTTCTCACGGTGAGGATGTTGTAGAAATACTTCTTATGCATAAATTGAATCTAAGGAGGATTGTTTGGGGAAGATTGTTTATCCTTATAAGACGATAGATGGTCTAACAGGGGAGAGATGCTAGAGCTATTATTTAAAAATCCCTTTGTTAAAATATGATTCTTAGGAATGAATGGAATGGCTGAATTTTTTTTTAGTGAAATGCCTGATTTGATTTTTAATCTGCTTTACTTTTCATCTCCCAATTGTCGTAAGAGTAGTGGGATCGTAGCCTTAAATTTATAATTATTGAGGAAAAATCTCCTACCAGTTCGGGGGACGTTATAGCTTGGATGGTAGCTTGATAAACCCACTTGTTCGCTTGGCTTTGTCTTGTTGTTCACTTGGCCTTGTGTGTAATCCTTGGTTGGACAGTTTGAGAAACCCACTGTGAATGACAGCCTTGTTGGATGTGTGATAAACCCATCTGTGGCTTGAATGGTCTTTATTTTGGAAGTTGGCTTGACTATGAACAGTTTGATAAGTCAAACTGTTTGTTGGCTTAGCTGCATAAGCATGATAAACCAAGGTTTTTTTTAAGGATTCTAATATTATAATTAAGTATAATATTCTAGGTGATCATTTTGGATTGAACAAAACATGTTTATAGATATGTAGGTGAATATTAAATATGAAACCTAAAATTAACACTGAAATGTGTAAATTGTGGCAAATAGTATGATAAAAAAACATATTTTATGTAAATATTGGCGATATTAAACACTAAATATGACTGAATAGAAAATTTATTTTTTGAAAAAAACCCAAAAATTAGACAATTGGCCAAATTTCGCCCATAAAAATTACCTTGTATAAACCCAACATTGTTGACTTGTAAGCCTGCAACTTGATAAGCCCAACTTGGTGTTGACCTTGATGGATAGTCTGATAAACCCAACTTGGTGTTGGCTTAACTGTGTGCATGACACATTTTGGCTATGTGGGAGTCTGTTGTTCCCTAATCCCCTGTGGAAATCATGGCTAGGTCGAGGTTGGAAGTGGTGTTGAGAGATTAATGAACACACTCACCTATGGTTGGGTGAAATGTTGCAGTGACATAGCTAGTTGTTGAACAGCTTGATCATCCAAGATAAGTATTCTCTATCATGTACTTTCTGCAATGTGTTTTCTTATGGATTTTTATGTTTATGTTTAATGCGTATGGATGATTTAAGTAGAGGTTTGTTTGTGATTATTTTATGCATTTGCATCTATATTTTCCTTGTATGTTCAATGCATTTTTGTCTAAGTCCAAAAAGGTTTGAAGCCTGAGTAAAGGGTCAGAATACTTCTAATTAGGTGTCCCCTCCCCTTCGAATCTACCAACAGAAGGCAAAAATAGGAAAGGGTAGCTGAATAGGGCAGATATACTGTAGTTCCGCAGTGAAGTGCAGAAGGGAGAAAAGTGGAAGTATGGAAGGCAAAACTATGGATAGAGGACCCTGTCACACATTATGTTCTAATTTTTTATTTCTGGAATCGGAAGGGTGGAAAGATGAAGGGAGAGGGCAGAGGGATGACAAGTCTCATCGAGAAGCCCTTGAGATTTTGATTCTCGATTTTCTAGGTCTGAAGGCGGGAGCAGAAGGGTGGAATGGATCTGTCAAGGTCAGAATGACTGTTACACTGGTTTGTAAGCCCGACCATGAAGGTTGAAGAGTGTGTTAACATTTGTGCCCTGTTTTAGAAAGGAGAACAAAGGTTATTAAAGTAAAAAATTTTAAGTATTTGCATTATGGGGTATGGGGACATTACATTGTGGTATCAAAGCTGCAGGTTGCAGCATTAGGCCTAGATGCTCCAGAAAGAGATAAGAATACCCTTTCATAACAACATTGTAGTACACTACATTGTGGTATCATAGCTGCAGGGTGCAGCATTGGGCCTGGATGGGCCAGAAAGAAATAAGAATACCTTGTGATACCAACATTATAGTACACTACCTTGTGGTATCAGAGCTACGGGCTACAATATTGAGCCTCAATGGGCTAGGTGATAGTAACTAAATTGTTTTAAGTCTGAAATTTCTATGGAGCTAATGAATGATGTTGTTAACACATTTTGGAGAGTCATGGTGCAGATTGAAAAAAGTGGGTTTTTGGCTCAGCCACGAGAACCTACAACAGGTACGGGGCTCATAATCCCTATAAGAACAGTGAATATTCTATGGGTGAAAATGTTCAAGTGGGGAATCGTGATACAAAGTCCAACGAAAGGTTATTTTCGAAAAAGTTAAACAAAGTTAAGAATGACTAGGTTGTGGTAAGTTAAACATTGACTATAAACAAGTATGAAGTAAGTAGCTAGAAGAAAAGGTTAAATGCGGAAGGTTATTTTCACAAAAGATAAAAGGAAACGTGCAATCCATAATTGTGGAAGCATAAATCTGGAAGGCTTTTTGAAAAAGTTAAAAGGTAACCCACAATCTGCAACCCACAATTATGGAAGGATAAATGGGGAATGTAAATTCAAAAAAATAGAAAGGCAATCCACAATCTCCAATCCACAATTGCGGAAGCTTGTTTGCAAAAGGATCATTGCAGAAGGTTAAATGCGGAAGGTTATTTTCAAAAAATTCAGAAGGAAACTTGCAATCCACAATTGCAAAAGGATAAATGTGGAAGATTTTTCAAAAAAGTTAGAAGGAAACCTAGAATCCCCAACCCGCAATTGCGAAATGATAAATGGGGAATGTTAATTCAGAAAAAATAGAAAGGAAACCCACAGTCTGCAATCCATAATTGCAGAAGGTTGTTTGTGAAAGGATCATTGGAGAAGGTTGTTTCTGGAATGATTATTGCGGAAGGCTACTTCAGAATGATCATTGCAGAATGATAAATTTCAGAAAGATTATTGTGGAAGTCTATTTGTAGAATTATCATTGCGAAAGGCTATTTACGAAATGATCATTGTAGAAAGATAAATTTCAGAAAGATGATTGCAAAAGGATCATTGCGGAAAGATAATTTTGGAAAGACTAGTAAACTTAGAAGTTCACAACTGAACAGATAAATGAATTTGAGCCTAATTTTTTAGAGTCAAGTTCAATGATTGAGGAAAAGTTGAACAAACAAGTAAAGTTAAAAATGAACAATGAAACCTGAAAATTTTAATAAGGTTATGTTACAGTTAATTAGACAACAAGATAATTTAAAACTAAATATGACCTGTACGATGAGTAACACCTCGTGATATTGTTCCCTTAGCAAACATATACTTTGCAAAACTGGCAATGTAGGAGTAAATGACAAATGTTTTTAGCACAATGTAGGGACTTTAATGATTTTTTTATAGGTATATATGTTACATAAATTTTTTTTATATGGTGTTTTGAGGTGTGTCGAAATCGACCATTTATACTTCAAGGGAGGAGATAAATCCATTCTCTAATATAAGAGATATTGTTGTCACTCCTTAGCTAGTCTTGACCTCCACTCCTTTCATATCTCCTTATCCAATTTTTTTTTGCATCATGTGTAGGATCGACATCTTCAATTAAGTAGATGGTGCAGTCTGCATTATCCTTCCATGTCAACAACACACTAGAAGATGGGAAAGGATATATAACAAGCTTCGCATAAGTTATCAATCATAAGAGTAGGTATGATATGCGCCTCATTCATAATATCTTTCTCAAGTAATGTTTATCTTAGCATTTTTTCTTGCATGACATAGTCCTACTAAGAAAATTGTTTAGAGTTGGGATATTGTATTTAGAGATGTTAAACTTCCTATAAAACAAGAATTCCAACCAAAGGAAGAAGAACCAAAGAACATAGATTTTGAGTTTGAAGGTGAAGAATATAACTCAACAGGGGAATACAAAAAACCTCAAGAAGAGCCCAACCATTTAAAGGGTATAGAAGGAACCAATATAGATAAATGTATAAAGAGCACATATTTCTAGTAAAGAAATTTGTTTTAAAATAAAGGATCTTAGAGGAGTTAAATTCATCATCTACAATAGGTCGCTCGAGCTCTAATAAAATCTATAAAAGAGATAAGCACTCAATCTTATGAACTTGAATGAAACCATGCATATTGTAGAATTTTATTGTGGTGTGTAACACTCACTAAATACATAAGGGTGAGAGATTGAAATTATTGGGGGAATTTAAGCCACTACTAATCCAAACACATAAATGTACTATGATCTCTATGGATTTTATAGTGGGACTCCCAAAGATGGTAACAAATAAGTAATGATGGTGGTAGGCTATCATTTTTCCAAGTGTGCTGATTTTTGTTCCTTGTCACAACCTTTTACGCCATCATCAATGGGCCAAGTCCTCATGGACCAAACTTTTAACTTACATGCAATGCTCTCTTTCATTGTCTCTAATTGGGACCCCGCATTCATCATCAAATTTTGATAGTAGTTGTTTGAACTTCAAGGTACCAAGTTGAATCTAAGCACCACATATCACCCCGAAATGGATGATCAAATAGAAGTGATCAGTACACTTAATGCAATTTGATTATACCTCAAAAAAGAGTGAAACAAGGGGAGCACGGAAGGTTAGCACATGTTTCTTCACCTTGAAACTTATAAATAAACATTACTCAAAGGTAAAATCCATTAGAAATTGGCATTCGCATTCTATGGATGCTACCATAATATCCTATCCATTCAATAGGTGGCTTACAAGCTTTATCCTCTAGACCAATCCACTATTCATCCCATACTTCATGTGTCTTGTCCCAAGAAGGTCGTGGTATCAAAGTACAAAGTTCAAACCAAGTTACTAGAGCTTAATGAAAACGGATCCATTTGGCTCTAGAAGGAAGAAATAATACCAAAGTGTCTGAGTTACACTAGCACATGAATTGAGAAATCCCAATGTCGAAGGAATATATGAATCTAGACGATGCTACATGCGAAATAATTGTGATTCTAAAGCGATTCCCTAACTTTTAGTCTTGAGGACAAAAATGCTCTTGAGGGGGGAAGTCGTGCTAGGGTCCTACCATAACTTCTCTACTTTAGGCTATATAGGATTTAGTCAATTTATATATGTAGGCATCATCCATGAATAAAGACCCATCAGATTGTAGTGGATAGTTATTAAATGTAAAAGAGTCGCCTTTACTAAATAAGCCCAACTAGGCAATTGGTACTAACTTATGGTAGGACCATAAGTAGTTAGAAATGTGCTCTTGAGAATATATTCGAAAATGAAAGAGG
>LPNX011058189.1:63758-105337 GCA_001517045.1 Pseudotsuga menziesii | reverse complement strand
TTCGCCTTCCCTGCGCACCTGTGTCCTGGTACCCATGGTTCCTGGCAGGTGAAGCACAGCTTCTTTCTTCTCAAATCTTTCCTGGTGTCCTCATCTAACCAAGTTTTCTTGGGCACATCCTGCTGGAAAGGTTTCATGTCCTTGTCCCTAACAGGAAAATTGGTTTTCAGAGGGAATTTGTTTTTAGGGACTGAATCCTGAAGATCCCTTGCCCGGCGAATAGCATCCTGCAGAGTGAGGGGTTTATAGGCTTTCACCCATCCCCGTAGTGGCTCTATGAGGACCTCAGTGAATAACATAGTCAATCTACTCTCTGACACATCTGTTACCATAACGGCTAGCCTCTGAAATTCTAAAATGAAAGATTCTGCGCTACCAGTCTGCTTGAGTTGAGCCAACTCCCTGAAATGGATCTCTGGATCTTTCCTGTCAAACCTCTCCATGAGTTTCTGAGTGAACTCACCATAAGAATGTATGGTGTTGTGACCCAATGTCACCAATCCGTGGTTCCACCAGTCGTGAGCTTCTCCGTCCAGGTGAAGTGTAGCCAACTTAATGGCGTCTGTCTCTGTCATGGGGTTGAGTTGGAAATAGGTATCCAACTTTTGGACCCAGGTTCTCGCTGATCCTCTGCGAGTCCCATCAAAGTTTGGGATGGTTAACCTATCCACGGTCTTCTGCAGCTCATAGTTGTGATTGAAACCCTTGTTGAAAGTCCTGGGCCTGTTCCTACTCTTCATGTTGCAGAAGTCTGAGAAAGACATAGCAGCATGAAACTCATCCCCTAAGTCCCTGTACTCCTGCAAATAAGCCCCAAAAGGCTCGCTGGGCTCTACCTGCATGACCGGGCCCCCTACTGTATCTGCCAAGAAGTGAGGCATGGTAGGCCTGATAGTAGGTCTGATGTATATGTGGGGAGTGTTCTGAATGTTGGTGTACGCCATCTTTCCACTGCCGCTTGAAGATCTCCGCTCTACCGGTGAGGGGGTGTACTGCTGATACCTGGTTCTGGTTTCGTTGACAGTCTGTTGATTGCATTGAGGACTTCCTTTTGTCCTTTGGCTAAGTCTTGCAATGCAGAGACCAAGCTGCGAAACTCCATCTGATCCTCCTCTTCTCCCATTCCTTTTCCCCTATCCGAATGTATACCTGTCTGTTCCATGTCTGAATTGGTATCCTCTAGTTGGATATCTTCAAATTCTTCTGTGTATCTACTCTTCCTCCTCCTATAGGTTACAAAAGGATCTCCTTCTGTATTCATCTATTTTTCATCTCTTAAGCCCACCGCTGGCCAAGAAAACAGCTCTGATACCACTGTAATATCCCAAATCCCAATATTTTCTATTTCTAAACAAATATGCTAATACAACAGGGCATGCAAACTGCCAAGCAAAAATCCCTATTTTATAGGAAAAATTAGGGTTATGGTTTGCGAGATAGAATGAACACTTACCACTGATAAGCTAATCTGAACTACTCCAGCAAAAGTCTGCCAGTACTGCAAGCTGGATCGGAGAGGATCTGAGCTCCTCTGCTTCAGGTGAATCCCCCCAGCAGCAAGACGCCCAAGTAGAGAAGTGTGACGCCCTCAAGGAAGGAGATGTCCGATCTAACTGAGAATTTGCGGAACTGATAACGGTGCAATGTCGAAGAGAATGCCCGGAGCATGCGAAGGTTCTGAGATCTCCAGGTAGGGTAGCGAATCACTTTAGAGGGGCAGCTATTCACCCTCTGGAACCCCGAAATGGTTGATAACTGCTTCGGATGAGCACTGATAGATCTGAAAATCACTGAGTACCGGAGTATGAGGCTGATGATGATATTGGTGCCTGAGTTTCGGAAGGAAACTGAGATCTGAAGGCCCAACAGCCGATTAGGGCTTTCTGGCTGAAAACCCCCTCTTACGGCTGCACACGTGTCCCTGCAACGATCTATACCATGTACTAGGTAACTGATGAATGAATAAAGAACAAGTGGTGAACCTGTATGGCTTACCCGGACTAAGACTAGGACAGATGTTTCACTGCCGAAATCCTGTTAGCTAAAGACTCTGTCTCCAACCCCAACTGTTGTGCTGCATGCTGTGCTGTTATCCAAGAGCTCCCAAAATAATAATAATCAAAAGTGAAGTCTCTTCTTGCCTTCTCCTCTATTTATAAAGTTCAACTGTGCAAAACCCTAATCTTTGACCTAATTAGGTCACTTTATCTTCTAATTTGCCGTTGACTTGCATGCATGTCACTTTATCTTCTAATTTGTCGTTGACTTGCATGCATGCAGAGGGAGACTTAAATAGTGCATGCATCATTAAAATAATGCTGGGATGGCATGCACAAGGGTGGCCTTTGGCCCCGGTGGCCCTTCTTGACCACTTAATGATGCCCTAGATCTTCTACGGTTGGCATCAATCCTTAGCTGATTCCCTAGCTGTCAGTAACCGCTCGAACCCACAGGAATCACATAGGTTAGCGGTTTTGGGCCTTAAGGCCTAACTGGAAGAGGACATTACAGCAAATTTTGAAGATCTGGATGATTTAGTGTTCCATTCCTTGTTCTACCTTTCTAGTTCTCTCAAAATATTCTACAAAAATGGTAATCTTTGTAGTCCTATCCTTCAAAGGGATGGGGTTGCCAAAATGCCCATGCCCCATCCCTAGTTGGAGATCTAAGTGGTCTCTTGTTTTGCATGATTTTCTTAGAATAGTTGCTTTGCTTTCTTAGTTAGATTTAGTTAGTTCCTTTCATTTTTTGTTTTGCAAAAGAAAATCAATTACCAACCACTATGCTTTCCCGAATTACAATCATTGAAAGTTCTTGCTCGAGTAGGTGGCATTTGGAAAAATATTCATAGTTGGGATTAATTAAAAAACATTTACATTTTTTGTTTTTGATTTATGTTGTGTTATTTCTTTGTTTACAAATAAAATGAATCCAACTATGCATTCCCGAATTACCTGAAAGAACTTGCTCGGATACGGGAAAAGATATTCTCAATCTCTAAACAACTTCACAACTAGTTAAAATCTTTAATAATAACCACGACTCTTTTCTTTGTATGCTCTAGACCTTTGCAGCTTGTCCGATCAGTTGGTCACATCAAAAAGAGATTAAAGTGACTAGCTTAATAGGGAAATCCATATAAGCTTTCTGTTTTAGAATTTAGAAGGCCGCAAAGAGTGATTACCACAAAGTTAGTGGATACTCATAATGAGGCTCGTCCTCTCCTTGTTGGACACTTGGTAAAGTTGTTTATATGCTCAATTCGAGAAAGTTTGTCTTATTGGGCCAAACAAAAAATAAACCCACTCCCTTAATATTCATTAATAATTTAAAACCGACGAGACAATTACAAAACATTCTCAACACAACATCATCCTATTCACTTCTCAGCGCTGGTCCATAATTTAATATATTTCGGTTAAGTTAATTTACAATGTCGTGAGTATTATTTAAATGTATATGTTGTTAATTTAAATATTTGCAATAGTCTTTGTTTCAGTGATCATTTCATTTTAACTCCTAGATCTTTTTAACTTTTTTTTTATAAAAGCCTTAGTATTTTATAGAGGCCACCCCCCTTGGCTTCGCTAGGAGTTAGCCTAGACGAAGGAGTCGAGTTTCAAGTGGCAGCACTTGACTCTGGCTTTCCCTCAAGGTTGCATGCAGTGGCTTGAAGATTTTGCCACGTGACCCAAGGTGCGAATTAGGCGGCAACAATATGTCAATTGTGGGGATTGGAGATTGAGATAGAGATGGATGTTTACAACCAAAGGTTTTTAATATAGATTATGTTTTCTACACGTACTTTATTTGTGTGTTTGTACATGAATGTTTTTGCGTATCTACAAATTTTAGCGACTTGCATTCAATAAAAAATAACACAACGTTACACCATTAATTTAACATGGTATTAGAGACTAGGGAGACACTACAGAAGTGTTGAGGGTTATGGTGGAAGCTCAAAGATTTCTAAGTTTATTGTGGACCAAGATAGGATTTGAATGTAACAGGGATGAGAAGAAAATGCAATAGCATCTTCTAGATCTATTCTCCATTTCCTTCTATGAAATACTAGAACAATGACTTAAAACATTTCTAATAGGTTAATAATTATGTATAAGTTGTTATATGTATTATCAAGAAAACAGTGCTCAAAACAAGATCACAAAAGTAATGCATGACAAGAAACTCCCTGGAGACAAATTCTCCAAGGAGACTTGCACCCCAAATACCAGCGTCCATATTGATAAAAAGAAATGGTGGGGGTGATGCCTTCTAAACCATCTTTCTCATAATTGTTATGTATCTGGGATTATTCACAATGCATGCACTGAATGAGGATGTCAACATGCACACAATTTAGAAGAGGGGCACACAATTAAGGTACTCCCTGTGAGGTCATAGATAACCACAAGCCAAACATAGCCTACAAGGCGTAACACCAAAACTGCCAGCAAAGGGAAATTGGAATATATTTATCAATGATACATAACATGGCAAGAAACTTAATCTAGTCAATATAAGCAACATAAAGGACTCTGACAAAACTGTTCAATCTGCCAGCCATAAAGTTGCAGAAATTCAAGGCAATCACTGTAAATGGCAGTGAATTCTTATTGAAAGGTTTGATGTTGCGAACTTTCAAACCTGATTGGGTATAAATCAAAATGCTTTGACTTGTCAATGTGACATATCCTCAAAGTGCAATATCTGAGCTGAGCTTAAAAGATTGAACTGTGATGCATATCAAGCTTGACTCCAGTATGGAGAGACTTGCCTCAAGGTTTGCATGCCACCAGATATACATGATTTCTGATTTATAAAAAAATATGTAGTGATTTTAAAAAATTGCCACCAAAAGAAAACGCACAAAATTTTAAGAACCACATTATAGAACCCCCTATGATTGGGACTCGGATATACTCTCAAATAATCGAACAGGGCTTCCAAATTGCTGCTATAAAGTAAAACAGCTAGTTAGAGCCAGAACTTGTTCCTATTATTGCCGTTATGGACATTGAAGCAATAGTTACAAGTAGACCATGTTCATCAGGCATTATTTTGGTTACCAAAAGAATAAACTATTTTTTGATATCTACTGATTGTAGGGCATTGAACATATATAGCAGCACATCTATCAGCGGTATGATGAGCTCTATGATTGCTTCTTCATCCCCATATCTGGCATACAGATTGAAATTTTACCCAATAGAAGAATTTATACAAACCAGTTACAAAATAATTCTTCTATTCTAAGCCATTACAAAAATAGCAGTGCTGCCCCACTGTTGCTGTTGCATTTTCCTTTCATGGTAGTCTAGTCAATAATAAGATTTGGAAGGGAACTGTAGCAAACTACAGAAGTATCAATCGGAAAACAGACAGAAGGTGAATCAGCCTAAAACTGACTATTTATGGCATTCTTCAGTTCCCTATATTTGCCAAAAACTGAAATTGCACTCCCAGAAAATAAGCCAAAACCCATAATCTGAGTGAATATGTCAACAGGCAAGACAGGAAAAGATGACGACTTTAAAGTGCAATGAAAACGTGCCACTGTAAACAACACAAGAAAACACCAAAAGATCTGACCGAAGAGCTAATTGGATGATCAAATAGCCATATTACCATAAGGTGAAGAGTATTAATGTGGAACATCACATACATGACAGCATAACCAAAGACAGCCCACAAGGCAAGATGCCAAAACTGTCAGCAATGCTACATCCAAAACAAGGAAGGATGCTTCACATCAACCCAAGCACATGCACCCCAAACCCAGCTTCCAATTGGAAAACATTTTGTTGCAAGTAATGCATTACAAACCAGTCACATCTCACAATTGTTATGAATGGAAGATTATCCATAACACACACACACACACTCATAGACGATGTTAACAAAAACAAAATTTAGAATAATAGCATTAACATGGAAGGAAATCCCAACATAGGGATATGACACTGTAGCAAGATAGTGTGTAACATCACATAGATAATGATCACAGGGCAAAGATGACCTAAAATGCAGAACAAAATCCAAACATGGGGGCTTGCCATTATAGCTCGATAGCATGTAACATCACATACATAACAACTACAAGCCAAAGATAGCTGAAAAGGAATGACACCAAAACCATTGGTGATGTTAATACTAGAGTGTGGGAGGATGCTATCACATCAACCTAGAGAAGACTTGCACCCCAACACCAGCTACTAGATTGGAAAAGGTTTTAGTGCAGAAATGCCTTATTAACCATCTACATCTTACAATTATTATGTATGAGGGATTATTCACGACACGCACAATTTAGAAGAAAGAATATTAACATAGAAGAAAATCCTAACGGAGGGGATATGCCACTGCATCAAGATGCCCTGCAACATCGCATATATAACCACCAGAAGCCAGAGACATCCCACAAGGCATGACACTGAAACCACCAGAGATGTATACTAAGCTTAGCGAGGGAGGATGTTATCACATCAACCTGGGGACTTGCACTCCAAAGCTAGCTCCAGATTGGCAATTTTTTTGGTACAGGTAATGCTTTATAAAGTTTTGGTGCCAGTAAATGCTTTATAAATTTCAGTATAAGGCTAAGAAAGAGTTTGGTATCAAAAATCAGCCACAGCAAACAAAGGGCAAAAGCCTAAACATGGCCCTCACTCTCAGAACGAAGGATAGAGCAAAGCATTGATACATCTGCCCAGGAGGAAAAGGAGACAACAACCCGGAAACTGGCTAGGGCTGTTCTGGCAGATCTATAAAGCACAGTTGCATATTCTCAAATAAGCAGAATACTACAAGAATGTAATGCACAGCACATACACAGACTGCTAGTGCTAAGAATAATGGCAATTTAAGCACAGATAACTGTGAACCCCTAAATATGCATGCAAGACAGAAAGTCATATCAGTTTTAACAATTTTTTCAGTGTTTTAAACCTGTGAAGAAATTTTTCATGAAGTTTTTACTGCACACTTCATAAGGAATATCTTGCCCACTAGGCACACTTGGATATCTTGTAGCAGCATACGATGGGCGCAGATTTCAAGTACAATTCAGCCATGCAAGGGCCAACTGTTTGAGGTTAATGACAGCAGATTGAGGGCACTTTAATCACACAGAACTCAGCAGCTACAGAAACCAGTCACTGCTACAGCAATAAATAGGGCACCTTTTGGAGGAATATAACAGCAAGAAGGGCACCAATTAAATGGAATAATTAAGCCTCTTGTATGCAGATATAGGGCAGCAAATTAACATGGGGCAGGAAGCACCTGTTGTTAGCTTATTCAGGGCAAATTATTCCCCTTTTCTAACAGTAGTTATGACAGTGGCTGGGTGCAGATTTCAAGGTAGAATGCTGGAAGATTTGGCAGCTGATTTTACAGCAATTATGACAGCGGGAGGGAAATGTTCCAGGGGCTCTTTTTGGACCTGTTACAGGTGCAGGATGTCTGCAAATTTTTAATAACAGTTACACCTATCCTGACCGCCATTATGGCAGCTGATTTGAAAACAGCAGAGGACCCCCCTTACAGTATTATTAGCCTTCTTTCCTCAGTCCATCTTCAGAAACTTGCATTGTAACCTCCTTGCTCCTGAGTCACATGACACGGACAATGGACACAGAGGACACGTGGATACAAGTATCTGACAGGGACATGTCAACCCTGGAAACAAGACATGGGGGACAAGTTTAATATATATATATATATATATATGTTACAAATTATAAATAAAAAATGTAATATACAGTTAGATCCAAATTTTTTAGAACTGAGTCACATGACACAGGGACACCAGACACGGAGGACACATGGATACAAGTATCTGACAGGGACATGTCAACTCTGGAAACAAGACATGGGGGACAAATTTAATATAGAGAGAGAGAGAGAGAGAGAAGTTACAGATTATAAATACAAAAAATGTATTATAGAGTTAGATCTATATTCTTTTGAAATTAGAACATTTACAAAATATTGATACAACTAGTTACTACATCAATGATGATCAAACACGCATGAAATTAGAATATTCAGTACGTGTGTCCCAAAATAGAAGTTTAAAAGTTAGAACCACAAACTGCAGTTTTCTTGTTAAGTCATTTGAAGTCGTCAAAATCAAATTGTATTACATAGATACTGAGTCTCTGGTACTCTAGGTAGGAATGACACTAGTAAATACAAAATAGCATAGATGCTAGGACTGTAAACGGAAGAATCCCATAGCTCATCACTGTCAAGAGTCCTCCTCCATGTTAGAATCATCAAAATCACCACCACTGCCACTGCTCTATATCCTCTATATCCAACCCAGGATTTGCATCTATTGAGATGTGGAGGATGAATGATCAAGAGGATCACCATTATCAAAAATGACCGGCTCTAGCACTAGACCATTAAGATCAAAGTAGGTTAATACAAACACAACACTGTTATACAAGCCCATACCATCAAAAAAACACGTATTTTCGCACCTTGGTGTCCGATACATCTAGGGCACATCTCCAATAAATGTTTGGCACGTATCCTATTTTAGGACATGTGTCCTAGTATGTCCAGTGTCTGACACATAAGACAGGTATTAGGGACACAGAGACCCTGAGGGACATGTCCTGTTACTTGGCAATGAGCATTGCTCATTCTATATGAGCGGATGGATAGTAGGATCAGTTTTTAACAGTTGTTATTGGCCCTTTCCCATCCCCTTCATCTTTTCTCCCCTTCTATTTCTTAACATTGTGAGGAATCTACAGCAGTGTTGAAGAGTAGTTATATGAGTTTCAAGAGTTGGAGATGCAAATGACTTCTAGTTCTTTTGGCTATCAATTATTCTTTCATACGGAGTGTTGTTTATATGTGGTTTCTAGCTTTTGATTTCCATTGTGGTAATATTCTTAATTTACAAGATTAGAATCCAACTAAATTACTTCCAGATGTTCTCTTTTTCTTTCTCCATTCACCCAACAAGCTAGGGCACTGGTCATTTTATTTTTTAGTATAAACAATTTCATGTTTGAAGTCTTCTAGGCGTAACCCCATGGCTAGCATGCACTAGCCCAAAACGAAATATGTTTGACCCAGGTAACAATGGGTTGGCCTTCTGATTGTTGCACCTAAGGTTTTCCTCAGCACTCCTCACTAGAGCACTATGGACGATTTTGAGAGAGAACAGTTTTGGCGTAGTTACCACAGAGCAAGCTAGGCTTCCCAAGATTCATTGCTAGGAGATGCACGACATTTTGTTGAAAATATTTTTGTTACAAATCATATCATTCACTTGATGACTGCTAGATTCAGAATCCAATTTTGTTTGACAATTACTTTTGCACAATGTGTATCGCAAAACAGTTGGCAGCAGAAAAACAGATTAAAAGTATAAATTTCCATTTGACATCGCAGTTGACACGCATCTAGCAAAGGAAAGATGAATCTCTCACTGAGATTAATATTAGATTTGGCAAGAGCATACATGTGGGTCCATCCATCTTTCAAATTACCCGATCATGTGGATTTGCAGGATGTATTAAGGTTCTTCATCCAATCTATTGCTCCCATATAATAAGAGTGGGTCCTAAGGACTTAAGGGAAGTTTATACTATTGCCCACTCTTTGCATCATGGAAGATTTTATCCTTAGGGCATGTGAGAATCCTCATGATGAAAACAGAAGTTAAATATTCGAGCATATTGCACAGTGTATGTTGAGAAGCATGAAATTCATCCACGGGTCTTAAAGAATTTAAGTGTCAATATGTCCCATGATGATTCAGCCTTTCAGGTCCTGAAGAAGTTTCCAATATGTCTTATCTTTCCCTTCTTTCTGTAGATAAGTTGATGGAAGATGATAGGGATGACAAGGTTCCTACTATCAATAAAAATCTCTTCCTTCTGATGGTTTATACTTTAAAGTTTATTGTATGATGACCACACCCCAAAACCTGAGACATGATATTCATTAATGACTGTGCCCAAGTTGAAGATGGCATGCCTCTGCAGTGTGACACAGAGCTTCCAATGCAGGTTGAGGATGATCATTTCAAGGTACTCCTTTCCCTTCCTTCTGAGGAGCCTCAAGAAGCTCTAGAAATCAGCCATGTTGAGCCTTCCTTTGGTTGTTCTGATCTGATGAGGAAGAAGTGGATGAGAAGGTTTATATGCCTCATGTCTCTGATTTTTTGTACCTGGATACCTTATTTAGGATATTGATCATAAAGAGCAAGAGTCGAGCTTACATCTAGATTCATTGACTCTTTCTAGTAGTGAATGAAGATCTAACAACGCAGTCACCAGTGCAACTAGTTCATGAAGATTCAAATCAACTTGAGGATCCAGAGCCATTTCATGTACTGAAGTCGCATCATGAAGGGCATCCCAGAGAGGATATGTTACAACCATAAGTGCATCCTAACTCGGTACTGGTTTCTCAATCCAATCCTATTTCAGTATCTACTTTTGAGACTGGCCATGTCCCAGACTTAGGATGTTATGTTGACCCCGTCTTGGTGTATAGGGCAGACCCATTTCATGATTAACACAAAGACTTTCGTCTTTCATCTTTTCTTTCTAAGTTGTTCATCTTGGTCATGAGTTACAAAAAGTTGAGGTTTTCCCCATCTGATTGTTGGGTATGCTATGGAATCACATAGATCAAAAAGACTACATCCTAGTTATGGTGAAGATTTCATTACTTTAATGAATCCTGTAGGACCATCTACTTACATGCCTAGCTGTATTGGTATTTTGTTTATGTTTAACTTGTTGGATGTATCAACTTCATCATTGACTTCATTAGTTTTATGAGTATCTTGCTCAGTCAGTCACCAAGTCTTAGGTTTAAATCTAAGTGGCTTTTAGTTCAAGTTTGGTTTTCAGTAAGTGTCCTCGAACAGGATAGGTTACCAGGATGAGTCATTTTGCGGAAGCCAATCTTGAAGTTCATTTTCCTGAGTTGCCTTGGAGAGCAAGATCATTTTTTGTGTCGATTGTCCTAAGTCTCAGAGTTAGGGGTTCATTTGAGTGATTGACATTTCCTCACGTGTCCTCCACAAATCTTTTTCAGGCATCCAAAGTTCTGGGATTCTCAACATCCCATAAAAGAACGCCGTCTCCAAGTTGGAGGCAATATTGACCCCTAGATCTACACGCAAGACAAAGAAATCCAAATCAGAATTTTCAAGGTATTGTACGTGTGTGAAGAAAATGTTCACGAGGTTTTTACTGCACACTTCCCAAGGAGTATCTTACCCAGTGTAGGCATAATCTTGGATATCTTCTACCAGCATGACTGTCACAAATTTCAAGTACTTTTCAGCCATGAGAGTGTACACTGTCTGAGGTTAATAGCAGGAGATTAAGAGTGCTTTCTTCACACAGAAGAACTCAGCAGCTACAGAAACCGGCAGCTACAACAGCAATAAAGAGGGCGTCTTTGTAAGGAATATAACAGCAAGAAGGGTGCTGCTTATATGCTATAATTAAGCCTGTTGTATGCAGAGATATAGAAGCAAATTAATATTGAAAAGGGTGCACCTGTTGTTAGCAAATTCAGGGCATATTGTTCCCCTTTCTGACAGTAGTTATGACAGCTGCAGGACACATATTACAAGGCAGAATGATGGAATATTTGGCAGCTGAGTTGACAGATATTATGACAGCAGGAGGGCTTTGTAACAGAGGCTATTTTTTGGACAGGTTTCATCTGCAGAATGGGGGCAGATTCTTAGGAACAATTACACTCATCCTCACAGCTGTTATGGCATCTGAATTGAGAGCAGAAGGGCACCTCCCTTAGGCTATTATTAGCCTCCTTTCCTCACTCCATCTTTAGGAACTTGCATTGTAGCCTCTTGCTCATTCTGAGTGGGTGGAGGGTAGGATCAGTTTTTATCAGTTGTCTTGCACCTTTCACTCTCCTTCCATCTTTTCTCCCCCTTTATTTCTTATTAATGTGAGGAATCTGCAGCAGCATTGAAGAGTAGTTGTATAAGTTTCAAGAGTTGGTAATGCAAATTACTTCTTTTAGCTATCAATTATTCTTTCGTGTGGAGTGTTGGTATGATTGTTTCTAGCCGTTGATTGTCATTGTGATAATCTTCAACTAAGCTATCTTGCAGATCTTCCCTTTTTCTTCCTCTATTCACCCAACGGAATAAGAGTCAAGACTAGACCTTTTATTTTCCATTTTAATCGATTTCCCATTCGAAGTCATTTCTAAGGATTCCCCACTGTGGCTAGCATGCACTAGACTGAACCAAGAGAAATCCAACCGAGGTGATAATGGATCGGCCTTCTCATTGTTGCCCTTGAAGTTTTCATCAGTGATCCTTCACCAGATTACTATGGACAATTTCGAAAGCTAACAACTTTGGCATCATTGTCAGGAAGAAATACAGGCTTCCCAAGATTCATAGCTCAAGACTTCATGACATTTTGGTGAATATATTTTTGTTGCAAATCATATTATTCACCTAGCAAGTCCACTCGATCCAGACTAGTTTTGTTTCCATTACCGCTGCACAGTATGTGTGGCGAGATATTTAGCAACAATTGGTAGATTCAAAGATAGAAATTCCCATTCAACATTGCAATTGACTTGTATCTGGCAGAGGAAAAATGAATCTCTCATGAAGTTTAATATTAGATTTAGCAGGACCTACATGTGGGTTCACCGTCTTTCAAACTCCCTAATCATGTGGATTTACAGATGTATATATTAAAGCTCTCCATCCAATCTACCATTCCTATATGATAAGAGTATAACCTAAGGACTTAAGGGGAGCTTATACTATTGCCCCCTATTACCGGTCTCAATAGCACCCCAACCAAGGTCACGGATCACAGTGCGACAAGTAGTAAGCACAAGAGGAGATAGAGCCCAATATCACCACAGCTTGGCTCCTTAATGCTTTAGGTCAACTCCTAGGATCAAGGGGTAGACCCTGATGTCAATGATAGACTTGATAGATATATGTAGTTGCTTAAACAACACACAAACACCTTTTCCCAAGAAACCTCTCAGCAAAGATCAATGGCGTATGGACTCTGGAGTCAAAACAATGAAGCATAAACAACACTGGGAGAGAGGTAGTAGTTATAACAATTTATTAAGGATTTCCAAGAAATATACCTTCAATATGTTGCTGCTGTTATGGGATTGCAGCAGTTAATACTCTTCAAAAAACTTGACAAAAATCAATCTAAACAATGCCAACCTTACCATGTAAGATGTACCATGTAAGGGGGATGTGCAAGATAAGGTGAAGGGGCCTTAAATCAGATCTGAAAATGTGAAATCAGATCTGGTATATGCCTTAGAACAGCCCTCAAATAGATGGTGGTCC
Organism: Pseudotsuga menziesii; assembly: GCA_001517045.1. Classification (NCBI taxonomy): domain Eukaryota; kingdom Viridiplantae; phylum Streptophyta; class Pinopsida; order Pinales; family Pinaceae; genus Pseudotsuga; species Pseudotsuga menziesii. Next base: position 91,983 of record LPNX011058189.1, on the reverse strand, counting down.
CACTTATCAAGTTTCTCAATGAACTTCCAACCCCCCAATGGTCAATCTAGGGCCAAAACCCTACTATGTAGGCCTTCAAAGTCCAAACATGGTTGAAATGATGGATATACCTGTTGTACCAACAAGAACGTACCCACAAGAACGGATCTGCAAAACAAAACTCTAGCAAGCACAGGCACCAAGAATCTCACAAATCCACCACGGGAACAAAACGTCCTTATGGATTCACCATTAATTCAAGTATGGCACACTTTTCTATACAAACAAAATTCCAAATTCAAATTTTTTTGAGATATGAATTTTTGTAATACTTTGGGTTTTTCCAATATTTTTTTTTTGAATTTTTATAACAAGAGAATTTGATCAAAATATGAAGAGAAGGGGTTAGGACCTTAGTCCTCAACCCGTGGGCAATTAAAGATCAAGGTCGACATCCCTACTCAATTTGGCTATTCAAGATTTACCAACTAGGGCAAAGGCTAGTAACCCAATACTAGGTTGAAGTGGCCAAACCCTAAATAGGGCAAACAATGAATCCCAAGGTCCCACTATGGAGAGCTCCTTCAAGAGGAAAGTTTGCTCAAACAAAATTGACAAGATGCCAATAAAACCCTAATTTACCTTGCTAAAGGCGCTAAAGCAACATCAAACAATAAAATGGAGAGATCTTACCAACATCGACCAAGAAAGAGAGCAAGAGATACTTCTTAAGTCCTTTGGCCACAAGTTATTACAACTATTCTTAAGAACAACCTTGCAAGATGGCAAAAACCTTAGAAAATCATCCATTCCACCATTCATCCCAAGATAGACTTGCCAAAAGAGACGTGTGCCGCACTCAAATTCTCCAATATACCAAGATGAAAAGTAATAAGTGCACATTTAAACCCTTCCTTGTTTACAAATGAAAGTTAGAAGCCTTATTTATATGAGGCCTCCTTGGCTTAACTAACTTTAGAGCCGAGCTTACTAAAAAATAAAAATAACTAAAAGTTAGGGTTTGTCACCCACAAGCCTAGCCACAAAATACTAGAAATTATGATAAAATAGTGCAATAGGCTTCATCCAAATGAAGTGATGAGTCGGGGGAGGACGTCATGCCCCAACTAACCCCAATAACATAGAAGATCCCTCAATGTCCTCCCCTTTAGCAAAGCAAAGCTCTCTTGAAGAAGAAGACGTCATGATGAAGTGTGCACATGCGTACCAAGAGTAGGGGCCATAAAATGGAGAAGAAAATCCAAGTGGACATAAAGGAGGTTTGCTAAACCGGGTATGACAACCATTACATGTGCAATCACCTAATACATAACAAAACATAAGTGTGGCTAAAAACCCCTAGCCATGTGTCTTGATGGGCCCATCCCAAGACGCACCAAACACCAACCCAAGGTACAAATGGCCCAACATGTCAAGGGACCTCCGCCCATCAAGGGGCAGTCAACAATGCCACTAAGCCAACACTTCCTAAAATGAAAACCAAGAGGACTTGCCATGATTGAACCATGGGTCTTGAGCCTCTCTAGACCACCACTTTTACATAAACAAGCCCAAACTTGGCCTTTTACAATGGAAAAAAGGACCCCCCGCTCTAGTATATCCCAGTAAGCATATTGCGAATGATCTAGGCTATAACACCCCTTTCCTTCCCAACACCCAACTTGTTTCTAAAGCCCCAAAGTGATTATATTTACTACTCTTGGCACTAGGGCTACGGTGGCAACATGACCTCTTTTCCATGCAAAAGAAGACAAATGCATCATGAGGTAACGATTCATTTTTCCCTTTAGTATATTTTGTCAATTAGTGTTTTTTTTATCTTGTTAGCATTACAATTAAAGCACTTGTGGTCAAACAAGTTATATTATGCTAAGATTATAATTAGTTTGATAAGTTGTACAAGTGGATATTTAAGGCTTTGCATGTCATGACTCATATTAGAAGGTAATGATTAGGAATCCTAGACTACTTAGGGGTTCAAGCAGTAGCCTCCAACCATTTGTTGAATTTGAGCATTAGCATGAATCCTTTAAAAATTTGCAAACTAACAGATAACAAATGACAAGTGCAGTAAAACATCAACACATTAAAACACTGAACACAAGAGTTTTTCACTGGGGAAACCTTTAAAGGCAAAAACCCCAAAAACATTAGTACTTCATCTCTTAAATGATATGACTTGAGTTCTTCAGAAAAATCCTCAAACCCTAATAGGTTTGATCCACGGATATCAAAAATTCACAAAAGATGATTTTTACATAAAAATCAAATTAGGGCTTGCTACCCTAATTTCTCTTCTGTTGCCCGAGATAAAGTTTGATCAGATCTGTAGCTACCCGGATGTCACAACTACCTGCCCGGATGTACTGCTGCTTTCCCGGGTTTTCTTTCTCTTGCCCGAACCTGCTTTATTTCTGCCCAGACATGTTTCCTACCTGACCAGACCTACCCGAGCCCTTGCCCGAATCCCACTACTGCTGCCTGAGCCTTGTTGGGATCCTCCTGCTGTTTCCCAAGCATTGTCGGGCTCCTCTGCTGCTGCCCGGAGGTTTGGCAAACCTTTGTCTGCCTTCCCAGGACTGCCCGAGGCCTGTTAGGGATGTTGTGGGTGCCCAAAGGCACTAGCAGGCTGCCTAGAGCCCTAGGGCCTGCTATAGGTGGTCGTGGGCACTAACAGGCTGCCCAAGCCCTGCTAGGGCTGGCCATAGCTGCCCAAGAGTGACCGAAGTTGAGGAAAGGGTTGTCGAAGGGAGAAGGGAGCTGCCCAAAGTGCTGCCCGTGAGTATCATGGTTTGCCCGTGAAGAAATCAAGCTGCTCGTGAGTGTATGATGTTGCCCGTGAAGGTGAAGAGGGCTATGGTAAAACCCTAGCATGTGAAGAAGTAAAAGATGTTGTTGTTGTTTTATGAGTGAAACCATAGGTTAGGGTTAAATGCAATACAAATGGGTGCCCTCGTTGGAATCTTCCATGCTAGGGAAAAACCATAAAAAGTCTTCTCCTTCAAAAACCAACGAAAGTCTTCTTTGTAGCAGCTGTGGATAATGCGCAAGTGTGTGTGTCAAAATGAAATGGATTGATCTTCTTTTATATCCTTTGAGGCACCTGTAAGTGGACCAAAACTCAAAAGAACAATAAAATATTATTTTATTCTTTTAATACTTTGACTTTTACCTTTAGTAGTACTAAAGGTCTTTTTGCACTTTCATTTTGACTCCTTAGTGGTATTAAGGGTCCTTATGTATTTTTGACTTTTACTTTAGCCTTCTTCAAGTGCCCCAATGGTCAAAACAAGTTGTCAAGGTGGTCCTTCATCCCCACTCAAAGTACATCATTATAAACAGAGAGAATTACTAATGTTTTTATCTTACACTCTGTGTGACACCAAGAACAAGTACTAGGTGTCTTAACCAAGGGTAGCTGAGCCTTGGAGAAGATCACAAATCCCACAGATCGAGGGTCAGGTGTCTCACATGCCTAGACCCGGTCTAGGGCTTATAGTGATATCCTGGTAATAATAGACCAGGTGCCTCAGCCATAGGCTGCATAAGTTGACCCAAGGTCAAATACTTGGTAAGAGACCAAGCACACACCTCCATTCTCCCGGAGAATGGCCCTCAGCCCCGGGTTGAGTCCCTAGTCCCAAACTAGGTTAAATTCCTGGTAACTGACCAAGTGCCTCCATTCAAAGAATGGCCACTCAGCTCTAGGCTGAGTCCCCCAGTGCTAGACTGGTTCCACATCCTGGTCCCGGACCAGATGTCTCCATTCAACAAAATGGTCACTAAACTCAAGGTTGAGTCCCCCAGTGCTGGACTGGTTCCATATCCGGGTACCTGACCAGATGTCTCCATTTAACAAAATGGTCACTCAACTCAAGGTTCAGTCCACCAATGCTGGACTGGTTCCACATCCTGGTCCCAGACCAGATGTCTCCATTCTCCTAAGAGAATGGCTCTCAATGCTGCTCAGAAAAAATCAACACTCTCTCTCAACGAGAGAGGCATTCTCTGCCATGCCAAGTTTGTCACGAAAGTACACGAACTTTGATGTTGTCAGAGGCTTGGTCAAGATGTCTACGATCTGTTCATCTGTGCGAATGTACTGCAACTTCAAAGTACCTCTTTGTACTAGGTCTCTGATGAAATGATACTTCATTTCAATGTGTTTCAATCTATCATGAAACACCAGGTTCTCTGAAAGCTTAATGCAACTCTGATTATCACAATGGATGATCATTGAGTCAAACTTTCCACCAAACAGATCAGATAGAGGTTTCCTAAGACAAATTGCTTCCTTGCATGCATCACTTGCAACAATATACTCTGCCTCAGCCGTACTCTGAGCTATGGAACCCTGTTTCCTGCTGAACCAAGAGATCATTGCAGATCCCATACTGAAGCAGTAACCAGAGGTGCTTTTCCGATCTACTGCACTGCCAGCCCAATCTGAATTGGCATATCCAGCTAATAATACTCCACTGCTGGAAGTATACTTGAGCCCATGAGTGATAGTACCTCGCACATATCTGAGTACGTGTTTGGAAGCTACCCAGTGTATGTGCTTTGGATCGAACATGAACTCACTCAGAGCATTCATTGTGTAATAGATATCTGGTCTCGTATGTACGAGATACATCAAGGATCCAATAAGTTGTCTATACAGAGTAGAGTCCACACCTTGTGAATTGGTGGTAGAGTCTCGCAACCTTGTCAAGTTGGTAGTCATGGGCACGCTCATGGACTTGCAATCTTGCATCCCAAATCTCTGCAAGATGTCCACTGCATACTTTCCTTGTGTCAGGAATATCTCGCCTAAATTTTGCCAGACCTCTAAGCCAAGGAAATAATGCATCAAACCGAGATCCTTCATTTCAAATTCAGATGTAAGCTCCCTCTTACACCGATCTATCAGTTGTTCCTCGCCTGTAAGGAACAAGTCATCCACATATAGGACAAGGATCAAGATATGATTATGAACAACCTTAAAATACAAATTGGAGTCAACAGTGCTCTTGGATAACCCCAAGTTGTGGAGGAATCCATCCATCCTCGCATACCAGACTCTTAGAGCATGTTTGAGTCCATACACTGCTTTCTTCAGTTTAGACGCATGGGTCTTATTCCCATGAGTCACAAAGCCTTCAAGTTGTTCAATATAGACTTCCTCATCAATCTTGCCATTGAGGAAGCCTTTCTTTACATCCATCTGATGTAACTTCCATCCGAATACTGCAACAAGAGAAATGATGGTTCTGATGGTTATATACCTGGCAACAGGAGCAAATGTCTCATCATAGTCCATGCCTTCTTTTTTAGTGAAGCCACAAGCTACGAATCTGGCTTTGTACTTCTCCACACTACCATCAGCAGCATGCTTGATTTTGTAAAGCCATCTGGATGTTACCACTGACTTTCCTGTAGGTTTGGGAACAACTTCCCACACATCATTCTTCATGATTGAATTGTACTCTTCAATCATGGCATCAACCCATACCTATTGACTTGCTACTTCTTTATACATGGAAGGTTTTGCACCAATGAGTTGGCTCATAAGACCGAAGTACTTTTGTGGTCTTATGCTTTCTCCGAAAGTCCCAGGAGGAGCTTTATGCTTCTCGGCTTCTTGTACCGTTTCTCGGTACCAAGCAGGTCTCCTTTTGGAAGAAGAAGCTTCAAGCAGTTCTTATGGTGGACTTTCAGTATACTCAGGTGCATCTAGAATTTGATCCTCAAATTCCTCTTCCTCCCTCTGAACTTATGAATCTGGAATCTCAGGAGGAGGTACTTCATCTTTCTTTGAAAGCTCTTGTGTTTGACGAAACACAACTTCCTCATGGAAGATCACATCTCTACTGACTTCAATGTACCTCTGTCCAGGTAAATAGATGCGGTAGGCCTTCGAGCTATCACTGTAACCAACAAATATACATTTCTTACCGGAAGGCTCTAGCTTAGCCCTCTTTTCTTTTGGCACATGAATGTAAACCCGAGTGCCAAATATCCTCATGTGGTCAACTGCAAGTTTCTTGCTGGTGAAGACTTCTTTTGGAGTCTTCTCTCCCAAGATAGCATGAGGGCTTCTATTTTGGGTGTACACAGCAATACATGCAACTTCATCTCACAAGGATAAAGGAAGATCTAGATCATTGAGCATGGCTTTGGCAGCTTTGCAGATAGTTCTGGTCTTCCTTTCTGCAACCCCGTTCTGCTGAGGGTTGTACAGGTAACAGTACTGTAAGCTCTTTCTTGATTCCTGCTTCTCGACAAAAATCATCAAACTCATTAGACTCATACTCACCTCCGTTATTTTATCTCAAGATACGGATGTGTCTGCCTATCTGATTTTCAATCAGAGCCTTGAACTCTTTGAACCTGTCAAAAGTTTCACTTTTGGCCTTAAGGAAGTAAATCCATGACTTCCGAGAATGATCATCTATGAACAAGACATAATACAAGCACCCACTCAAGGAGGGTGAATACATGGACCCACAAATATCAAAGTGAATCAAATCCAATATACCTTTAGATCTATTCTTACTTCTGGAAAAGAATTTCTTAGTGTTCTTACCTAGAGAACATCCTTTGGGCCCACAAATATCAAAGTGAATCAAATCCAATATACCTTTAGATCTATTCTTACTTCTGGAAAAGAATTTCTTAGTGTTCTTACCTAGAGAACATCCTTTGCAAATTCCATCACGTTTGGGAGAGACCTCTGGCATACCTGTAACCATCTTTTGTGGGCCTGGAAGAGTTGTATAGTGGAGGTGTCCAAACCTCCGATGCCACAGCTCATGTGGATCAACATGTGATGAATGAAAGCATGAGTGGAATTTTCGAAAGCCTTATAAGGCCTCCCTCTCGAACTCCAATCTGTACAGCTGAGGTTAGCTTTTCATTCTTTTCCCATAGTAGGACTTTCTTGTCCATAAACAGGACTCTGTAGCCCTTGTCCTCTAATCCAGCAACAAAGAGAAGGCTCTTCTTCAAACCAAGAACATATAAGACATCAATATGTAAAACCGTACCTGAATCAAGTTGAAGCAAAGTTGAGCCAGCTCCTTCAATATTTTAAGTGGAGTCATCTCCAAGTTCTACCTGTGTAGTGAACTTCTTTCTATCACTGGTGAGAGCTCCACGATTACCTGTCATATGCCTGGAGGCACCAGTATCTACTAACCAAGAGTTAGTAGAGAAAGCGGAGATCAGGTAGTACTCTCTTCTAGGTTCGTCTTCTTTAGTAGCCCTGGTGTTCTTTCTCTTCTTAGGTTCTTCTTCTTCTTCTTCTGCAGCAGAAGCTTGGAATCTTCTTTTGAATTTCCTCTTGGGATGTCTGCAATCCCTAGCAAAGTGCCCAAACTTGTGGCAATTATATCATTCCACTTTTGAAACATCAGAGTGCTTACCTTGAGTTTCTTTCTCTTCTTTTGCTGAGGGGAGGGCTTCTTGAATTTCTTCGTCTTTGTTGTAAGTGCAAGGTTCCCTTCCTTAGTTGCCTTTCTTGAAGTCCTTCCCTCTTCTTCCAAGCAATCATGCCAAAGTCTTTCAAAGTTTGGTTGATTCTCACGTCCACTGACAGATGCCAGGAATGTTTCCCAAGAGTTTGGAAGACAATCGACTACAGTCTATACAAGATCATCATCATCATCTACAGCAATACCAATAGCAGTAAGTCGATCTCTTCCTTGTGCAATCTTTGTGAAGAAAGGTCCAAACCCTTCATCCTTGTTCATCTTCAATGTTCAAAGCCTTTTCTTCAAGACTCTCTTCTAGCTGGGAGCCTTCTTCTCATTCAGGTTTGTCAATGTGTCAAAGCATTCTTTGGCAGTCTTCAATGATGTGATGTTGGGCATCAAAGTTTATTTGACAGAATCATAAATGATCCTTTTAGTGTTAGCCTGCTTCTTCTTGTAAGCAACTCTGCCAGCATTAGATGTTGGCTCTTCAATGATGTTGAACACCATGTCTTCAAGGTCATTTTCCTCTAGAATGGCCACAAGCCTAGCTTTCTAGGAATTGTAGTTAGTTGAGCCTTGAAGCTTCTCTTCCGGTCTGAAAATGTTGGTAGCCATCTCTGCCACTTAGTCAAATGTCAACTCTGCAAAATATCCCAAGGTCTAGGAAGACAACAGTAATTTGCCTCTTACTGGGTCTTCACATGCTAAGCTCTGATACCATGTTGAATTTGAGCATCAGCATGAATACTTTAACAATTTGCAAACTAACAGATAACAAATGACAAGTGCAGTAAAATATCAACACATCAAAACACTAAACACAAGAGTTTTTCACTGGGGAAACCTTTAAAGGACAAAAACCCCAAAAGCATTAGTAATTCATCTCTTAAATGAGATGACTTGAGTTCTTTAGAAAAATCCTCAAACCCTAGTAGGTTTGATCCACAAATATCAAAAATTCACAAAAGATGATTTTTACATAAAATTGGGCTTGCTGCCCTAATTTATCTTCTATTGCCCGAGATAAAGCTGATCAGATCTGTAGGTGCCTGGATGTCACAACTACCTACCCGGATGTACTGCTGCTTGCTCGACTTTTCTCTCTCCTGCCCAAACTTGCTTTATTTCTGCCCGGGCCTGTTTTTTTCCTGACTAGACTTGCCTGAGCCCTGCCCAGATCCCACTGTTGCTGCCTGAGCCCTGCTGGGCTCCTCCTACTGTTGCCCAGGCCTTGTCGAGCTCCTCTGCTACTACCCGAAGGTCTGCCAGCCCGAGGCCTACCTGAGACTTGTCAAGGCCTGTTAGGTCTGTTCTGGGTGCCCAGAGGCACTAGCAGGATGCCCCGAGCCCTGTTAGGGCTTACTATAGGTGGTCATGGGCACTAACAGGATGCCCAAGCCCTTCTAGGGTTGGTCGTAGTTGCCCGAGAGTGACCGAAGGTGAGCAAAGGGTTGTTGAAGGGAGAAGGGAGCTGCCCAAAGTGTTGCCCGTGAGTATCACAGTCTGCCCGTGAAGAAATCAAGCTGCCCGTGAAGGTGAAGAGGGATAGGGTAAAACCCTAGCACGTGAAGAAAAGATGTTGTTGTTGTTTTATGAGTGAAACCCTAGGTTAGGGTTAGCTGCAATATGAATGGGTGCCCTATCTAGAATCCTCCATGCTAGGGTAAAACCATAAAAAGTCTTCTCCTTCAAAAACTAGCAAAAGTCTTCTTTGGAGCAGCTGTGGATAATGAGCAAGTGTGTGTCAAAATGAAATGGATTGATCTTCTTTTATATCCTTTGAGGCACCTGTAAGTGGACCAAAACTCAAAAGAACAAAATAATACTCTTTTATTCTTTTATTACTTTGACTTTTACCTTTAGTGGTACTAAAGGTCTTTTTGCACTTTCATTTTGACTCTTTAGTGGTACTAAGGGGTCCTTATGTATTTTTGACTTTTACTTTAGCCTTCTTCAAGTGCCCATGTGGTCAAAACAAATTGTCAAGGTGGTCCTTCATCCCCACTCAAAGTACATCATTATAAACAAAGAGAATTACTAATGATTTTATCTCACACTCTGTGTGACACCAAGAACGAGTACTAGGCGTCTTAACCAAGGGTAGCTAAGCCTTAGAGAAGATCACAAAGCCCACAAATCGAGGGTCAGAGTGTCTCACATGCCCAAACATGGACTAGGGCTTATAGTGATATCCTAGTAACAAACCAGGTGCCTCAGCCATAGGCTACATAATTTGACCCAGGGTCAAATACTTGGTAACAGACCAAGCGACTCCATTCTCCCTGAGAATGGCCCTAAACCCCGAGCTGAGTCCCTGGTCCTGGACTAGGTTAAATTCCTGGTAACTGACCAGGTGCCTCCATTCAAAGAATGGCCACTCGGCTCTAGCCTGAGTGCCCCGGTGCTAGACTGGTTCCACATCCTGGTCCCGGACCAGATGTCTCCATTCAACAGAATGGTCACTCAACTCAAGGTTGAGTCCCCCAGTGTTGGACTGGTTCCATATCTTGGTCCCTGACCAGATGTCTCCATTCAACAGAATGGTCACTCAACTCAAGGTTGAGTCCCCCAGTGATGAACTGGTTCCACATCCTGGTCCCAGACCAGATGTCTCCATTCTCCTAAGAGAATAGCTCTTGATGTTGCTCAGGAAAAATCAACACCATTGTGTATGTATGACATCCTTAAATATAAAGAGGCCCCCCCTTTTTTTAAACAAGTGATATCACTAATGTTGGGTATTGTAGCCTTAGAGTGTTGATCACCTCAATGATCAACTTACACATACGTAACTATTGTGATTATTAATAAAATTTGTCGTCCTTCATACTCTCATGAATATTGCTTTATGTGCTCTTCCATTTATCTAAGTCATCTGCACGTTCACATTGTATTTACTTTGTTTTATTGTCATTACTCCAAACTCACCATGGAGAAAATCTATACACAACATTTTGGCATCGTTCCCAGGTACAAAGTTTGAAATGGAGGTTATCAACATCAATTCTAGTGCATTAAATTTTGGATAATCATCATGTATCTATTGAACATTTTAGCATCATTCCTAGGTACAAATTTAAAATGGATGTTCTCAATTCTAGTTGGCCATAGCAACTAGGAGCAAACGAAAGCATATGAGGGTCCCAAGATGTCAAGAGCACATATTCAGTAAGTTTATGAATCATGGGTCAAAAGTTGTGAACCTAGAGTAGAGACAATAGAGACATGATGTTTAGTTATCTCATCCAAAACTTAATGCGCTGGACTTCATGTAGACATGATGAATAGAGGACATTAGACATTTTAGAGAGAATAACATTGAATACATACATGGAGAGGATATTCTAGTCCTTCGTTTTGATTTCTTAATTGCATTCTTGGAGACCACCTCCACGAGGCTTTTGAGGAGTTCACATTCTCAACAACGTTCAATTGCCCTTTCCCTCTACCTACGAAAGACCAATCTTTCATCATAAAGTTTTTTCAAGCGACCTCAACTGTTAGGAGACTCTAGACAAATCATTCCCAACTCCTTCCCATGTTTACATAGCAACATCCTCAAAATGCAAGACTCTTCCCTATGTGCATTGTCAAGAAGTGTATTGGCTCCTCCTCTAATAATGGTAGATGGTACAACAAGGATATCTTCATCTTCCACCTTTACTTCCAATGTAGTTATTGGAGCTTTCCTCTTCCCCCTCTCATTCTTCACCTATTTATGATGAGATTCCTTTATCATGTTGTATTTGTGCATATGCTTTTCATCATTTCTATTATTCAGTAGTTTAGTTTAGTTTATTCATCTTTTAGCTTCTAAGAGTTATTTTAGCACTCCCATGGTTTGTCACCACTTCATTGCATTTTTAAGTCCCATTGACCTACTTTTTTGGTCATTTGCTAACATTAATAAAAGTTATAAAACTAGCATAGATCCATCTTAACCCCTGATCAAAGAAACCAAGGCACAAATCTCTTGGTGCTTAAAAGATACGAGGTTAAGATGGATCAATTCAAGTTTATTTTATTATTATTAGTAGTAGTAGTAGTAGTAGTAGTGTGTGTGTGTGTCATGGTAATTGAAGGTTTCCTTTTCTTATTTTCTTTTTTATAGTATCAACCTAAATGTTCCCTTAGTTTTGTTATAAGTGTTACACACAACAAACAAACATGACACATCTCATTCACCTAGGCTATAGAATCCACTTCACTTCTTTAGATGCAAATATGTTATCACATCTTATCTTAGATGTAATCTTATAAGATAATGCCAAAATTGAAGCACGAAAAGAGGCTTGAGTAGTCTAGTAGTGTAAATATCAATAGGAATTGCACCACAACATCGAGTGAGAGCCCCCATTATTCAAGAGTTTCAATGTGAAATTGCTATGGAGAATGTATTAGCAAGTTTCAATGATGCTTAGCAACAAACTTGGAGTCCAAATTGAGCCTCAACCCACCCACAAAAAAGAATGCCAAGGAGGTAGTTTCCTACCCAACTCAAAAGACTTATGAAGATATAGTAGATGTTAACCTAAAGGCATTTTGATTCTACAAGGTCTATAAGAGGAGTAAATCAATCACGGAGGTGCATATCACAAATACATGAGCAGAGATACATTTATGACCAAGGTGTTGATTGTACAGCATCAGGAGTCATTCTCTAGACTTGTGAGTAATATCAAGTCAGACTTGTGAGTCATATCAAGTCCTATGTATCCTCATATGATTGAGGTGGTGATGTTGTATTGTAAAGCTTGTGAGTAATATCAAGCCGAGTCTTGTGAGTAATATCAAGTCAAGTATTCTCATAAAAGGTACCCTATGAGAATGGATCTCCAATTGTGGAGATGATATTGTGTTGTATCAATATTGAAGTCTTGTGTTGTATCAAGATTGTGGACCTCCATTTGTTGAGGTGGTTATACTATGTGATATATTGCTAGTCATGGTCACTAAGTGCTATAAGTCTCCTTTAGGGCTTTAGCTACCCCTAGAGTGAATTACTTTAGAATATGACTATATGGCTCGGGGTAATATATATGATCATCAGTATGTATGGAATAATTCCTCTGAGTACAATATGATAAGATGGATCAATAATACACATATGGACCATACATTAATTATTTAATGATAATGAGATAAAGCATATGTATGGCCGTGCATTCATTGAACTATTAATGAATGTAATCAGTTAAGTAGAGAAGAACTTAATGTTCATCAATCAACATGCAAAAGTTAATAATAGAAATTGTGCATGGATGGCACTAAGAATGAAGCACTAATGACACTTAAGTTAGCATGTTAACTAAGTGATCAACAGACAGTTAAAGATTGAGTTCAGTTCAAGTCAGTTAACATTCAATGCACGTAAAGTTAACATTCAGTTCAAGTCAGTTCACATTCAATTCAAGACAGTGAACATTCAGTTAAAGCTAATTGAGGAAAGGAAGGGCGTTAATGTTTGCATGGAGGGAGTTCTAATTAGTTCCTCCTTGTGAATGCACTATGTTGTGCTCTCAGTGTGTTTATTGAGCCTCCTATGCGCTACCTTCTACATGCTAGGGTTTGGGCTTGTTATTAATATGCTAGGCATATGGAAAGTTCAAAACAGTCGAATTCAGTTGCATACAGTTGTTTTTGCAGGGTTACATTGGATCTCTCTTCTCTACTAGTGTAGTGATATCTCTTATTGGGAAATCTACTTATGTGTTGTAAACCATTCTCTGCAAATCTATCTATCATACTCAAAGAATTGTTGGGTTTTTCATCCTCCGTGTTTGGACGGTTTTCCCAGGATATATCTTGTCTCTTATGATTGACTGATTTATATGGCTGATTTATGAAGATGATTTATGAGGCCGATATATTTATGTGGTTGATTTATTTATGAGATTCATATGTAGTTGAAATAAAGATTCATATGTGGTTGATTTATGAAATCCATAAGTGTTGAAATTGTTTGATAAAAGTTTTAAAGTTCAAGCATCTCCAATTTTGCTCAAACATCAACACAAGGAATAACATCTAAGGAAGCCAAGAAGCAGATATCCAAAAGGATCAAGGAGTGAAGTCCAAAGACAAAACCTCTAGAGTGTGATCACCGCACCTGTATTGGAGAGGTAAAATGATGAGATTTATCATTTATAACTAAAAAACAAGAACAAGAACAAACTATTTAAATTTATAATTGAAACTTATAGTAGTTATTGAGTTTGAAAATGTCCATTAAGAATCATCTCGGTCATGAGAAAAGCTTGCAACATAGGTTGGAACATTGTTTGAGAATGTCCATTAAGAATCATCTCAGTCATGAGAAAAGCTTGCAACATAGGTTGGAAAATAGCTTCTCAATTTTGATAAACTCAAGCTGGACAAACGAACATTACTACATAATGGACAAAAGTAGTCAAAGACAAGAAGAATGCAGTAGCAAACATCAAAGATGAGAAGGATGTAGTGAATGAAACAAAGGATGCCATGAAGCATGCAACAAAGATTGAAAACAAGCAAGATGTAATACATATTGAAGACATGAAGGATGCAGGGAGGTTAACTAGACGACACTCGATCCAATAGACATATTATGAAGTTTAGTCCAAAGGAGATTATAGTAAATATCACAAGGCAATGCCCACCTCTTTTTTCAGAAGTTCAAGGGCAAGCAATTTTGGAGGAAGTCTCTACTTATTAAGTTTCCAACATGAAGAGATGTCTTGGTGAACAAGGCCACAACTTAATATTTATGAGCAAAAGAGGCATTATATTGCGTGAGATAATGCTAAGAAAGAGATTGAAGATGAGGAAGAGTACATTCAAATACAAATATTTTCTAGGCAAATGACTAATAGTGCTCTTAGAGCCCATCTAATCACACAAACCAATCTCTAATACCACTTCAGATTTTCAGCCTATAGAACTGTTCTATGAAACAATGCCCCACTTTTGCAAAATTAGTATTGCCAACAAATATGTGTTATTTTTTATAGATGACACCAAGTATTTAGAACATAACTATGCTTTAGAGTTCCCTGTTTTAATAGTTTAACACTTCCTAAAAGATTATCAACAATGAAACTTTGCCAGTAAATTCAAAAATGCAAACATTAAAGCAATCACACACATTGTAGAAAAGTTAACTTAATTAACTAAAAAACTACAAATGTACAACAATGTACATTACAATATAGATCACCACAAACAACTTTTCAAGAACTACAATATGTTTCTCTAACCGACAAAAGAAACCTATTGCCCCAATGGCTCACACAAAACAAACACACAACCTATGGTTCATAGGTTTCTAGCACTTTGGCTCACAATATTATCTATGAATCTCACTCTCATTCACACATTGACCTCAAATTGAGAGGCAATTACATATTTTTAGATATGGTTGAGTGATAAAAATTGACTAAGTCAACGATTAAAGTTGACATGTCCTCCATAGTACATACATTCTCTATAAAAAGGGGTAGGTGCATGCTCTCACACAAACTAGCATCTTTAGATTAAAGCCCTATAATTAATGATAGCTTATGGATAATCAAGAGGGAGGCCAAGGTCACCACACCTAGCCCCATTCTACTCTTTAGGCTAGCTCTTCTCTAGCTCAAGGTAGGTGCATGTCTCTATAAAGAGGGGTAGGTGCATGTTCTCACACAAACTAGCATCTTAAGATTAAAGCCCTATAATCAATGATAGCTTATAGATAATCAAGAAGGAGGCAAAGGTCACCACACCTAGTCCCCTTCTACTCTTTAGGCTAGCTCTTCCCAAGCTCAAGGTAGAAGTCCCTAAATAGGATTAGTAGAGCTTAGCAAGGAATCATAAAGTGAGATCAAAGAGTAACTCTAGCAAAACAAAGTGTTTTAGTTTTATGAAGGAAAATATAAGGGTGATGAAGGGATTGGAGACCAATGTCTTATCAAATGGGCAAATGTGGTCAACCAAGGATCACATGAGGGTTTCTTAGGAAAGATTAGAAAGGACTAAGTTTGCAGTGGACAAACCTAGCTGCTCTCTAATGGATGGGTTGGTTTCAAGAACAATCAAAAGGTATGTTCTGGAGCAAAAATTTCAAATGAACATTAAGGAGGAAAACTATCGTGGAAGGCATTGAAAAACACATGATCTAGGGCAGAAAATGGACACCTAAACTACACTTCCAGTTGATAGCAACCACATAAATGATAGCAAACCTTATATTTATTACCTCAAAACGATTGACAAGTTGAAGATCCATCCATCAACCAAACATAAGAATATAAAAAGCCTTCAATGGAGCGCTAGGCTCAACCATCCATAAGAACCAAGAGGTATTTCATTTAGTCTAATGGGATTTCTCGACAAATCCAAACATGATTACAAATGAATAAGAGACTCCCTTATATAGAGATGAGCTCTAAGTCCCCTACAATAAAATAATAATAGATCTAACAAAACCATAGATCTACCCTAGAGAGGAGTAAACAATTCAAAAAAAATTCCAACTAACTCTAACAAACCCTAACAACATCCATCAAATATTGCGGTCAAAGCCACAAGTAATATCCAAGTGAAGAAAGGCCCAAGAAGGGTGTACATCCATCAAAGGAGTGTGAATGATGACAAGAAGAAGTTACACCTAGCCTCTAGAGGCATAGATCTTTTCTAGAGAGGAGTAACCAAATTAAAATAATCCTCCAACTAACTCTAAAAACCCTAACAACATCCATCAAATATGGTGGTCAAAGCCACAAGTACAATATCCAAGTGAAGAAAGGCCCAAGAAGGTGGTGCATCCATCAAAGGAGCGTGAATAATGACAGGAACAAGTCAAACCTAGCCTCCATAGGCTCTCCAAAGGTAGCACTCCAAGAAAAAGGTGTCAAAAGGTGGAGTGCTTCCTCAAATAAGGTGAATGCTCTCCATGAAAAGGCTTCGGAAAAAATACGATGCAGCTCTTTAAATGGTAGTTTTGAAATTGCTAACTTCCTCACTATTTATCGAATTTTCTATTATAACCACTATTTGGAAATCCTGCAACCACTATGAATCCAATGGCGTTGAGTTAGCACAATTATGAACACTCTGTCAAAAGATAACTTCTCTCGAAGCTAGGACACCCCTCCAAAAACGTCCCATCAAAAATAGCCTAAATGAGTGTGCAACTGCAAACAACCTTCCAAAGGGTGGGTGCTCATTAAGGTTAAACCAATGAATGAACAAGTGCAAGAGGTTGCTTCCATACATCACGAGGTCAAACCCTCAACCAACAAATAGATCTATGCGCAATACTCCATCAAGTGGGGAACAACCTCAACGTATGTGCAATGAATGTCCACATAACAACCAAACCCCAACGTCCATGCCAACTCATCAATCTATGAAACAAGAAGACCATCAATAAAAAATTGGAGCATCCAACTCAAGAACAAGTGTCCACAACAAATGACCAACCCATGAGGAAGGGGCCAGCCCCTTCTACAAGCCACAAGAATGCCACCACACATGCCACAAGAGAGAAACAAGGAGGGTGCTCAACCAAAGATGATACACAAAAAGTGCTATGATGCCATCTATGTGGCAAGGATCAAGAATGCTCCACAAGAACCAACACAAAGCCATCCAAACCTTCCACCGACATGTAACCCACTGATGAAAATGTGATAAAAATCACATGTGGAAACCCATGTAAAATGGGGGGTTACAGTGCCCAACTACCCAATTGATTAAAGTTGACCATGTCAAGGATTAAATTTGACCAAGTAAAACTTTTCCCAATGATCCCAGCCACATCATCAATCTACTCAATGCCATCAATATATGCCGTGTCAACTCCCATGCCAAAATTATCCACACTAGAATTCATTTGAGCAAGATATTTCAACAAACTAGAATTGTCCATGCTAATTGTGGCTTTGTCACACACACATCACTTTCACACTTGCACCTTCACCAATATCTGTGCTTCTACAAAATTAACTTCAGTGTGCAATGATTTTCCATTATAATTTCCAACAAAAGAAACATTATATTCAGTGAGCCAAGTTCCATCAAGCCCCTCTCTATCTAGGTAATGGATGCCATCTTGATAATCCAATTAGGGGTTTGACCCACCATTGCCCCTTGTTTATTCCTCCTTCCCTTTCCCTAATTAATATATTTAAAAGAAAAACTTACATAAGGAAATTTTTGAGAATATATTACAAGCACCTAGAGAAATCATTTAGCTGGCAAAATCTAGTGGCAAAAAGGTTAAAATCATTAATATGGTTGAAAAATGGGATAAAAATTATGTTTTATTGCTTAAATTTATATTTATCCCATAGGGATCAAAACTAAACTAATAAGAACAAAACCTGACTATTTTACCAGTTCCTTCAACAAAGTTAGCACTAAATGTGATAGGTGCCCCCACGCATAGGAAATGCAGATTTGCACCACTATTTCCTATATAAGATAGTGAATTGTGCTCTTGCATGTATCTCCTAGATAACGCTTCAACTATGCACGAGAGTGCATTCATGTCTCGTTTGCCTATAAAAAGGGGGCTAAATTCGGAATTGAGGACCTTCCTCCTACCTTTCTTTAGCTTTCCTTAAATTCTTAGTTGATCTTCCAGGCCTATAAGAACTCTAATAAATGGCTAATCTCCAATCACACATCCAAACACTTAGAAAGACACCACACTTACCCTAATTAGAATCTAGATTCAAATTTCACCCAAAACTTAAAAGCTCTGTGTTTTCTCCAACTTCTCATATATGTATTTATTAGAACATTGAGGGCACAAGTTGAAAATTGGATCCTGACACTCAAGGAAAGGAGTTGTATGTTTCTTCAAGTGGATTTCAAGCTTGTGATCTACGTTGAAGATTATAACTTCTAACCCCCTATATGAATTGATTAGACACCCTTCTTCATTGTTACTAGTATATGATTTCGTTTGTTTGCATGACAAGGACTCTTCAATTCCATTAATTCAATGAATCAATATAATCCTTCTAGAAGATCATTCCTTAAGATAGTTTAACCTTGTATTATCAAGATTGACTCCATTAGGCCTTACATCCATTTTCTTGAGTTCATGTGCATCTAGGATTACACCCAATTCGAATCAAAATTATACAATTAGCAGCAATTCCCATTTTACAGTAGTGTTTAACACCTTAAACCAAAATTAGGGTTAGAACTATTCAGTACTAGATCACTCTTGTACCCACTCACTTCAAGTTAAAGCTTGATATTTAGTGGTTTTCAAAACATTGCACCCACATGCAATAGGTGGGGAGCTAAAAGCCAATTAAGCAAAAAGTTAAAACCAAACATGAATATGCAAATTCAGTATACACAAAGGAGCAAGGTGAGAAAACAAGATCTTCTAACTACAAGAAAGGAGATAAAACTTGTTGGAAAGAGTATATTATACTAAACATGGAAAACCAACTTGTACAATTACTGAAAGGTGATAGCTTTAAGTAGGAAATGACCTCATAGATGGGATTGACACCTATGAAATAGAGGAATAATCCAGCAGTTACATTTCAACTTAGACAAATGAGTGTTAGTTACATCATACACATTAAACTACAAACTTACTAAAGAGCAAACATTATATATTTACAACAAATTATGTGCATATGATATGATAAGATGAGATAGGTTTAATAATGTCCAACAAATGACCTCGGAAGCATATCAATGGGACTAAATGATACATCTAGTGTGAAACAATGTGGGAGTGCAAAAGCAACTCCTAGATAATGTTAATAGCAAGAAAGAGAAAACTAAAGGTTAAAAAAAAAATATAACCTGATAAGTTTTTACTAAGCTAATCACTAGGTCTAAAAATATGTATATAACAGTATCATAGTTGCAATGATAGAAACTGAGAATGCACGATACTAGAACTAGCAATCTCGATGCTAGTAGAGAGAGAGAAAAAGAGAGAGATGAAAACAATGATAGAAACTGAGAATGCACGAGACTAGAACTAGCAATCTCGATGCTAGTAGAGAGAGAGAGAGAGAGAGAGAGAGAGAGAGATGAAAACAATGATGTCAAGGTCTCCTTGGCCTCATCACAGAGAACAAGGGGGGTGACCAAGGCACTGGCTTGCTGTCGAAGTCCTTGAACACCATTGTGGGATCTGACTGTACAATCCTGGGGGAACGTAGAAGCAAGGGATCCATGTTCTCCTAACATCCGAGGTCGAACGAAAGAAACTCCAAATAGATCTTCAATTGCTCAGCCAGGGTTGGGAGGTAATTCAATGGGCAAAAAGGCGCACTACAATGGCTACTACAGATCTCCCGAAAGAAAACACTCCTGACATGAACCACCACAGAGATCCCAGAACAGAAATACTATGGATCTGTTTGGAGCCAACACTTGTCAAATGTGTTGGAATAAAAACACTCTTCAAAATCTTCTAGAACTAGAGGGAGCACATGTGCCTCCACCCTGCCCATACATTTTAGATAAAGATTCCACTTCATCTAATTTTACTGAATTTTAGCACTGATGGTCAATGGCCCCTCTGCTACCCATTTTTAGAAGCATGACCTCCTACTATGGTGAGGTAGTAATTTAAACTGCAAACAGAGTAGCAGCATCCCAAGCAAATTAGCTACACTTGCATCATTAATGTTAATATTTGTATGTAAATATGCAGTGCAGGTTGGCTTCACATTTTCTATATTAAAAACATTTTTTTATTGTACATCTAATGACAATGCGATTAACTCCAATATTACATAATAAAACTCAAAACTTTAGAAATGGAAGCAGAGTAAAGCCAAGAATAGATAGATCACAGGTTTATAAAGAGAGGAATGCAGGAAAACTCACAAACTCAAGATTACAACTAATGCAACCCTGCAAACCAATTGTAAAAGCACCATTTCCTGGCTAACCCAGCCTAAAGAACAAATCTCTCTCCAGTTAACCAACTTAACCACTTTTGGTAGTTGTTAACTTGTTACAATCTTTATGTTCTGAGGATGAAAGAGGAATAAATATGTAATTCGGTCCCTTTCCTGCAAACAGTTGTAAGACTGGGCATGTAATCTGCATGCTTTGACCTCATAAAGATTATAAGGAGCTAGTACACAAAATACCTAAGCAATGTAATAATATGGCAATACCAGATGCTAGTTTGCAGCATCTGTTACTATAGAACAATACATCAAGAACTTCATAATATCCAAAAATTTACCAGCTTTCTGCTGCCGCTATGGGAGCCCATGAACAGTAACTGCTAAATGGCCACCAAAGTGTGCAAACACAAAAAGCTGTATCATGGCCGAATAAATGACAATATTGAAGAAAGATTTGCTCCAATGTCACCTGTCATGATGTCTCCAAGTTTCATCCTTGGATGGATTCACACCGGCTGTTTCTGTGTCAAGTTGTTAGTTATCTAGTTGGAAATGGCACTAGAGTGATGCTTCTAAAACACATTGTCTTTGGATTAAAAATTCACTCCATCAACGGAGTCAACACCACACTGTTTATCAGTCAATGTACGCCGTCGAGGGCTTATTACTATTTCACAATTAAGAGATACCTGCACAAGTAAGCAACATTCAAGAAAAACAAGGTCAAAACAATGATCAGATACACCTTAAATATGCAAAACTGCTTCTCTTACAAATGATGTATTCAAATGTATTAAACTTCTTGTTCTTGAAAATTGACATCTAAAGACTAGATCATATTGCCCCCCATTTTATTTGTTGAGAGATTTTAACATAGCGCTTCTAAAATCAACGAGGCAGTCCCTGAACCTCAGGACCATGGTGCTGATCCCTATGGCGATAAGGACAGGTCAATATGTCTAAGCAAGTCAAAATATGATAACTACCAACCTAAAATTATATTTCTAGGGTAGAAAGCAGTAAAATTTTAAGACATGTAGCGCTTCTAAAATCAATGAGGCAGTCCCTGAACCTCAGGACCATGGTGCTCATCCCTATGGCAATAAGGACAGGTCAATATGTCTAAGCCCAAGTCAAAATATGATAACTACCAACCTAAAATTATATTTCCAGGGTAGAAAGCAGTAAAATTTTAAGACATCTGGCTGAATTTTTTGGGGCAGGAATCTACAAACACAGTAATTTTTTTATTGATGCTTCCAGTAAACACTAGTTAGGGACCTTGTGAAAGCAATGACCGATCCTTTGGCTATGCTGCCATGACTGGGGGGGGCTATTCTGCCAAATTTGTCAAGGAAATGCAGCTGGCACTGACCACAAGTGACCCACTTATTTAGGCGCTAGCCCATTAGCATGGAACATGCCTCTGGGAAATTTGTACCTTACCAACCAAGCTCTCTTGACAACACAAAGTATACTTGGAAAATGCAAAAAGTAATTTTCAGGAACAGGAGCTGGTAAGTTTTCCAAGACCTGGGTTATAAACTTGGTCAGCAGATATTAACTTATTACATACCAAATTTCAGACACTGGTATCAGTTACAATTAATTATAACAAGACTTGCAATCTGTTAATATTTAGGTCTGTATGCTTGAGTTGTCTGCAAAAGTTTCTGTTAGAAGTCTGAAATCTCAGGCAGCTGTAGAAAAAACGTTTACAGTAGAAAGAATAGCATCTGTTTAACATTCCCCATAAAGTCCTAGAATATGATCCTGCCGTATCATGGATGTTAATTAAGACCGATATTGTCATGCCACTGAAGTCACCCTTCAGCAAAGAGGCCTTGAGTGGAGAGTATCTATTATACAAAAGTCATCCAGCACTTGTACTTAGACCTACCTGTTTCCGCAAGCACAGACACACACGGGAGTACAAGCATGAACCTGTCATTGGAGAGAACTGAAACCTGGTTACCCCACCTTCACCGACCCTGCAAGCCAATGTTGACCTCTGTAATTTTCTAACATTATTGTTTAAATTGTGAATATGAAAAGGTTCCTAAGCGAATATATTGGTTGTCTAAACAAACTAAACGTGGGACACATTAATTTTCACGATTTGATGAGCCTCCCTTAGTTTCAAGTTCTAGACCGTCTTCATGATAATGGCATCTACTACAAATATCATCATGGCTCGTCAAATCCGAACTAGCCTTGCTCAAAAAACACAAGTGCATAATTATTCAATGAAGTTTACTCCCGTAATGTATGTTGACGAGATATATCATTAGAGACAAATAAAAAAAAAGTCAAGTAATGGAAAATTAAACAGAATGAGATTCGCTGATGCAACGGTTGACACAATTAATTTTCACGGTTTGGTGACGCTCGATAAGTTTTAAGTTCTAGTCCCTCTATATGACAACGAAACCTACTACCAATATCTCCTTGGCTCTTAACTCTGGACTAGTCTTGCTTAAACACAAGCGCCTAATGACTCAATACGTTTACTGTGCCATCCATCTAACGGGAAGTTATGACCAACTAATATCCCTTAACGGCCACCCGATTGCTATCATCGAAAATAGAAAACTAAGGACAGATTCTCAGTTCATTTCAATGAAAATGCGAAGCAAAGAACAGAGACCCAATTTATTTCATTAAGAACATAAAGCAGAGGACGGAGAGCCAATTCATTTTATTGAGAATACAGAGCAGAGGATGGAGACCCAGTTCATTTCATTCAAAATGCAGAGCAGAGAACGGAGACACTATTCATGTCATTGAGAATACAGAGCTGAGGACAGGGACCCAGTTCATATCCATGAAAGAAAAGACCAACGGACAGAGACCCAATTTATGTCGTTGAAAATACAAAGTAAATTACAAAAACCGAGTTCATTTCATCGAAAATGCAGAGCACGGGACAGATACCCAGTTCATATGATTGAAAATACAAAGCAAGGGACTAAGACCCAGTTCATTTCATCTAAAATACAAAGCAAATGACAAAAACCCAGTTCGTTTCACTGAAAATGCAGAGCAACGGACATAGACACAGTTCATTTCGTTTAAGATACAGAGCAAAGGACATAGACCCAGTTCATTTTATCAAAAATGCAAAGCGACAGAAACCCAATTCATTTAATTGAAAATGCAAAGCAAGTGACAGATACATGGTTCATTTCATTGACATGCAAAGCAAGGAACAAAAACCCACTTCTTTTCATCGAAAATACAAAGCAAAGAGTTGCAAGCAGTGTCCAAACCTGGACTTTGGGCGAATTGATCTGAAGAACCCGTATCCTCGCTCCCACATCCCCCACGATACGCAGCGGGACTCGATCATTGACCGTGGCATCTCTGATCAAATCTTGCGCGGCAACCTGCAGTATATTGACTCTAGTCACCATCAACTCCGTCTCAACAGTGGTGTTACTGTGCGAGGGCTGGTAGAAGGGGGGAACCATGGCCACTCCGAGACGCATGTCCTTATACATGACATAGAAATTGCTGCCACTGTACTTGATTCCCACCTTGTTTGGGTTCAGAGCACTGAAAGCCATGGTTATTCTCAGTGTCAAAAGGACTTCCATACTGGTCAAGGCACTGCCGAGAGGGGGTTCGGTCTGGAGCGACACCACTGTAACGCTCTGCAAATTAAATTCAGGCTTCTTGGGTTTTAATACCATGAAAACCACCAGTGCTATTACTCCTAGAATAACAGCAACTAGAACTATGAGCGACAATACACAGCAACAGCATCTGCCGAAGGAGAATGTAGAAACCTGGTAATTCTCTCTATATGCCCCGGGAGCTCGGCGATACGGAGGCGGAGAAGAACCCACCATGACTCTTCTTGAATTCTTCCAATTACTCTCGATTTTGCTTGCATTTCACTTGTTTCATAGCTCTTCCGCTGCACTCAGCTCCACAGTGAATTACTTACTTAACTCATGTTTTATGAAAAATTAAAGTTATTAGATGCTTTCTTGCCTGTAAAGGACGCGAATTCGCTGATCGAATCTTTAATTCCGTCTTCATCCGTCAAAGGACCGTGGATTTGTCGTTATATTTTTTTAGTGCTGTCCGCGTCCACCTATGGTTAAGTTAACCGGGATATGCGGTTACTTTAACCCGATGGAAAATGCTTTTGTCGCCTGTTGATTTTCCTTGTGGATTCTTCGGAGTATGTGGACTCCAAGACGGGCTGACTGCGACTGACGGCGCAGTGAGAATTTGATAAAGTGGAAAGTGGGGTGGGGGGGTCGTGGGACTTTATTTTCCACATTTTGAAGTGTTATAGTTTGGGGTATAGTTTATGAAAAGAAATACTTTTGAAAGAGAGTTGCCAAAAAACTTGATAAAAAGTGGGATCCAAGTCGGTTAATAAGATATATATTAGAGTTGAATCATAGTGGAGCTGGCTTGGCTGAAAGTGTGCATTTTCTTTTTTCTTTTTTAAAGAGTGGGGTTTTGTATTTCATAAAAGTTTAATTTGG
The DNA here is from genome assembly GCA_001517045.1 of Pseudotsuga menziesii. Lineage (NCBI taxonomy): Eukaryota > Viridiplantae > Streptophyta > Pinopsida > Pinales > Pinaceae > Pseudotsuga > Pseudotsuga menziesii. Next base: position 67,161 of record LPNX011058189.1, on the reverse strand, counting down.
TTAGGGTTTTTATAAAAGTTTAATGTTAAAGTTTAATTTTGGTGATGTTGTTTTAGGGTTAAAAAATATGTGTATTTTTTCAAGTTAAGAAGGAAGAAGTGAAGTTATACATTTTAAGGTAATAATTTAAATATGTTGTCGTGTTTTTTATTATTTTTAATGAAAATTTGGTAAAAATAAAAAGAATGATTGGAATTGCAAATATAAGTAGTTAAGATTATATAAAGTAATTGAATCATGTAATGCTTTAAAAATCACAATTTAAATAATGAAAAAAAAACTTTGACCTAAAGACTGAATATCCAAATTACATAATAATAACAAAATCCAAATTCTATAATAAGTATTATAAGAGTAGTCTAAAATAATTTCATTTAATGTATTAAAAATCACAATTTAAATAAAGAAAAAAATAGACTTTAATCAAAGACTAAATAACCAAATTACATAATAATAGTAAAATACAAATTCTATAATATTTAAGTATAGTCTAAAGTAATTTCATTTTAAGTGTAGTATGAACCAAAACTTATATGGAATTTTCACATTTTCTAAATTTGTCATTAACTTGAAAATGACCTCCTAAAAAAGAAAATTAAAACAAGTTACATCCAATAATATGTTGAGCAGATTTTTGTTTTGTATTTCAATATGTAAGATATATATTGATTTAAGATGTTTAACATAAAGTTGATGAGTCTATTTTATAAAGGAGTAGTTTAAATATTCTATTTTTTTTTGTATTTTCTAGTTTGTTTTTTTCAGATTTCAATTGGAAATGTTCAAAACAATCTCACTTCCACATATTAATTGTGGAAATTGCATAATCTAAGCGCCATAAAAATATTTAAAGATGTTAAATTCATTTATGTATTTAAAAATATAATTTAAACATTTTCAAATTTAAATTTTATAAAAAAAAAAATTATTATACTCCAACCAAAAACTATTAAAAAAAATCGACTACCATCTCCATAAACTTGATTATATATTATTATTATAAATTAAATACATTAAATTTAAAAAACCAATTAAATCTTATAAAAACAATTTCAAAACACATTATTATTAATATAACTATATATATTATAAATATTATTTAATATAACTTTTCTAAAACCTAAAGTCAATGAATAATAATGTAAACATAGATTAAACATAAATTGAGGAATAAGTTTCACTTCTTCAAATCATCTTGCCAACCCATACATTGCATCCATATAGAACTTGTTTGCATAATGACATTAATAATAATTAAAGACTATTTATGTATATTAGATTTTCACATGGTTATGACATTGTGCCTCATTTTCCAAATGATATATAAGGATTATAGTTTATAATTATAATTAGTATTATTATTTGGATTATAGTTTATTATTATAATTATTAGTATTATATAAATATTAAATTGTTGTATAATTGTGAATTTGTTTATGGTTGAAACTATGTTTTTATATAAATGGTTAAATCAAATTTAAAATAAAAAAGGTATTTTTATTTTATTTTTTAGTGTTTATGGTTTATATGTTTAATTATTATTTTTAAAATTATTAATTATAAAAAATAAAGTAGTATAAATTAATGAAGGTTTATTAAATATTGAATAATAATATATAAGAAATTAAGATACTAATATCTTAATGTTTAAAAGATTCAATAGTGATCAAATTTGAATGAGTCTCACCCTTTTTAAAGAGTGTTTGTCTAAAAAAATGTGAAATAAATTTATAGTTGGATATACATTAAGGATTCTATTATTACAATTTTGAACTATTTTTTTCATATTATTAAAAAAAAATGGCAAATTTCAAGTGGCTTTGAAAAATTTATTGATGTGAGAATTTGGTTGGTGAATAGTTTAAGTTTTGTTTGATTTGATACATTTTAAAATATTTATTATTTCGAACTTTGAAAAGAAGAGTTCTGATATGTACTTCCTTACAACAAAATTTTACCTAAATTTAATAAAAATGGTTAACATTTCTATTGAAATTTATCATTGATTCTTCAACAAAAAGAGATGTATTGATAGTTTGAACCATATTCCATATGTCCACACTTGATTGAGTTGAATGGAGTTATGTTTTTTTTTTGAAACTTCGCATTGCATGCACCATATAATAAACTAGCAATTGCCCCAAGGAAGGTGCAATAATACGTCGTTAAGGTAGTTGTTAGCGGGTAAGCGAGGAAAAAAAAGTGTAACATTGAAGTGAGCCAAAAAAAAATGGAGCACTTCAATGTATTGAAAAATCAGAAAATTAACAGTTTAAGGAGAAACATATCTGATGAAGAAAAGAAGCCAATGTGTAGTCATAATCTCGAATTATTTGCTGTCCATGTGGTTCCAAAGTTCATAATTGTGCTAGCATAGGTTGTCAAAGCAGCTTGGAAAACAAACATTTGATGACAGTTTATATAGTTCTAACTTCTCACATTAACAAAATTCCTGTTCAAGGAGTAGACATTTTGGCCAAAATGGTACAAATTTGAAGACATTTCCTACACTTCACAAATGCAGAAAATAACATCAAGAAGAGTAAAAGCAAAGATTTCAGTATATATATACCTTTGATAGATGATTGAAACAATTGCAAACAAAGTATTTATCAATAATTACATCTCTAGCCAAAACCTGTAGATTTTGGAATCTTGACAAATCTGCAGATTCGGGAATCTTCTGCAATGGAGCCTGGAGGTACTGTTGAGTCTCCGAGAGATTTGGCAGTAAAATTTGGTGCCCATGAGGCAACAGACTCCATACCTTGTTTAAAACCTAAAAAATACAAGAGAAACCAGACTATATCAACCCATTTTTGTCATAAAAATATACTAGAAACAATTCTTACACTCAAACATACAAATTGAGGTTCTGGTTATCCATTAACTCTTTGCATTTATGTGGACAGATGTGTAGCCATGGATTGAATCTAGATGGTGCATCAGGTATATTAAACTGTACACTAACAGTCCCAACTCAGGTGAATCTAATATGCACCTTGCACTAGAAGGAAACCTTGCATTCATAGGTTCAAACTCAGGGTGCAGTGATCCATCAAATTTTCGTGTTTGTATGTTCCACTTCCTATATGTGTGACAGTGCATTGACTCTGGTGCATCGGATACATTGAATAGGGTCATTAGCAGTCTAAATTCAGGTGACTCTAATATGCACCTTTCACTGGAAGCAAACATTACATCCACGGATTCAAACTGAGGGTGTGGTCATCCATCAATTTTCCATGCTTGTATGTGCCTAAATGTGTAATATATGCGTATATACCTAGCAAACCATCTAAATTGTGATATGCACCATACCCAATGGACATGTTCAAATTGAGGGTGTGATGATCCATCAACTCATGTTTATGCATGACTATATGTAACGGTTCCTTAAATC
>LPNX011058189.1:1175-63532 GCA_001517045.1 Pseudotsuga menziesii | reverse complement strand
ATTGAAACTTGGATGACTTTTTTGTGATATGCACGGCATAAAAGACATGCTTCTCCAAAATGCAGGCAAAATGACTATGGTTTGTTTGACTTAAACCTGCAGAATGAATACTAATGCTATGTGTTATCATAAAATAACAAACTTATCAGTTATCCTACTCCATATTCACAAACGTCAGTAAGTCATGAGTTTCAAATAAGTGAACATGCAGTATAAAATGGCATGAGAATCAAAGTAACTAATGACTCCACCTAGCCCATTCCTCAAAGAAATATATTTTATCCATGGCTACTTTTCCATAAGTAGAGAAAAGAAAGAGTATAATTATAATTATTGGAGAGGAAAATTTTGAGAAATGATATTATTTTCCCTGGGCTTGCAATCTGTAATGCCAGTTTTCCATTAATAGGGTGAAGTGGAGACAACATCAGTTGTGCAGGTGCAGGTGGCTGTGATGGAGGATTCCTGTAAAAGGGCCACAATGTGGTTCCAAAACACAGCACCAACACTTTTAGTTTCTTCGCTGGATCAATCCAACATCACCAATTTTTTCGAAAGTTTTGCTCTCAGAGGAATCCAAATTCAGCAGATAACACAAGGTCGACTGCTCTGCACCTTCACAGTACCTCCCCGTCTGGTCGTATGTTCGATTCGCTCTGGGCCTCTCTATATATTCTCATCTTTATTTTGGGCCTCTTTAATACATTGTTATTATTAATGTTGTCTGTAGGAGGAAAGTGGGCATTGGCGTGCAGCTGCTCTGATGGCTCTTGTAGACAATGTTTGTGGAGCTGGTATCGTGTCATGTGGTCTCCCATTGAAGGTCTTCGTCGACTACAACGTTTCATATATTTATCCAGTCAAAGTCAACGTAATACCCATTCTCAGATTTATTCCTGGCTTGCCCATAAATTTTGTCCAAGCAAATGTAATTAGAAGTTGAATTTGGCTGTATCAGGATGAAATTGAGATCGATGCGAGGGTTCTGGGTCACAATGGAGGCCTTTCTACGGTAGTTGTGGAACTGAAAAACAAAGGCACAGGTGAACTCGTTGCTCAGGCTTGCCATTCCTTGCATAATCCTCTTACATTCAATCATAAAACCCCTCTCAGCAAAAGTTGAGCTTATTTTGGAAAATCTTTCTGTGTTGCTCATATTGATTAAGAAGTGATCCACCGTGGCACGCGATGAATACTGTTACCTGTTCGAACTTCTTTTAACTCTGAAACATAATATATTGTCTTTGTTACCTTGTATTTTTTCTGTATATATTAATGAATTTGCCTTGCCTGATTAAGGGTTTCATTGATGGCATTAAGGGTTTCATTGATGGCATTAAGGGTTTCATTCAATGGTCTATATGCCCTCTATTTTTGTTTGAAAGGGGATTTGGTATGCTTTAGTCATGTACATAAAAAATAACGCACCAGCAACGGGCATGTTTTGTCCCAAATCCAACTGCACTTGGGTATATTCTGGATCAGATCATCCAAACATATCAGATGGCTTGCACAACCATATTTAAAGTTGTTGAAATGGTATTGAGGGGAAGTGCAGCGGTTGATGCCTTTGTAGACAGCTTTGTATAACCCAATGTTGCCTTAGAACGAAAAGAAGGTTGAGTGAAGAAGATTTGGGTTCTATTTATCTTAGTGTTTTATGCACTGCTGATGATACCTGGTCCAATTCTGTCAGAGTGATCACTTCTATCACAGACATTGAGTGAAAAAGATATGGGTTCTGTTTATCTGGGCTTGCAATCTGTAATGCCAGTTTTCTGTTAATAGGGCTAGAATCTGTTGCCTCATGGGCACCAAATTTAACTGCCAAATCTCCCGGAGACTCAACAGTACCTCCAAGATCCATTGCAGAAGATTCCAGAATTTGCAGATTTGTCAAGATTCCAGAATCTACAGGGTTTGGCTAGAGATGTAATTATTGATAACTACTTTGTTTGCAATTGTTTCAATCATCTATTGATGGATTGGATGATAATGAATCGTGGCTGGCAGCACATTGTATCATCTAAAACAGTATCATGGGTACTGATATTGTCTTCAATTGTGTCAATTGATGTATGATGGATTGATAATCGTTAGTTTGGCTACTTATCATACACTGTCAAGACTGTTCACTAATACTGTGTTATTACCTTGAATTATCAAAGGTATATATATACTGAAATCTTTGCTTTTACTCTTCTTGATGTTCTTTTATGTATTTGTGAAGTGTAGGAAATGTCTTCAAATTTGTACCATTTTGGCCAAAATGTCTACTCCTTGAACAGGACTTTTGTTAATGTGAGAAGTTAGAACTATATAAACCGTCATCAAATGTTTTTTTTCCAAGCTGCTTTGACAACCTATGCTAGCACAATTATGAACTTTGGAACCACATGGACAGCAAGTAATCCCAGATTATGACTACACATTGGCTTCTTTTCTTCATCAGATATATTTCTCCCATGCAATGGCATCTTCACTGTATAATGTACTATTAAACTGTTAATTTTCTGATTTTTCAATACATTGAAGTGCTCCATTTTTTTGGCTCACTTCAATGTTACACTTTTTTTCCTCGCTTACCCGCTAACAACTACCTTAATGGCATATTATTGCACCTTCCTTGGGGCAATTGCTAGTTTATTTTATAACCAAGAATAACTGTATCTTTCGTAGGCATGTGATTTTATGTTTGCAATTTTTTTATAACAAAAAATAATTATATCTTTCATAGACATGGTTGTTTTGTAAAATGATAATTATAATAAAAAAATAATTATATCTTTCATAGACATGGTTGTTTTGTAAATGATAATTACAATAAAATGACTGATTTCTATATTTTATTTTACAATAACACTAATTATTTCTTCGATAGAAGTCATTTTTTTTAAGACCATAATTGTAGTAGAAGGATTAATGCCTATTCATAGTCAAGATTGTTTATTTTTTTGATAGATATAATTGTTTTGTAAAAGTAAAATTTGTAGTTTTGTAGTAAAATTATATCAAAGAAAATTAAAATTTGTAATAGTTTTAGTTTTGTAATAAAATTTGTAGTTTCATAGGCATGTAATTTTATAATTGCATTTTTTTTATAATAAAAAATAATTATATCTTTCATAGACATAGTTGTTTTGTAAAATGATAATTATAATAAAAGGGCTTATTTCTATATTCTATTTTACAACAACACTAATTATTCTTTGAGAGATGTGATTTTTTTGTAAAATCATAATTGTAGTAGGACTAATGTCTATGTTCTCTTTAATAGACTCTATTGAGTGGCTCAATTGGCTAAATGTGGTAAAGAAAAGGGAAAAAATCCCCCACAGGTCAAGGTGTCCATTCCTGTGAATGGGTCAAATCTGCATCTATGATGCAGAGGCAATTTTCAGTTGAAAAAAAAAAAAAATGTTCTCTTTAATAGTCAAGATTGTTTATTTCTTTGATAGATATGATTGTTTGTAAAAATAAAATTTGTAGTTTTGTAGTAAAGATTACAAGCATGTAATATTGTCTATCTTCTTTTTCAGAGCCAAAATTGTTTATTTTTTTGATAGGCATAGTTGTTTTGTAAAAATAAAATTTGTAATAACCAAGTGTTCCTTTTATTATCAACTTGCATTCCAATTCCAACTTTAACTCTTTGTTCTAACTTAAAAGTAAGCTTATTTTTTAATTATTATGTATGTATGTATTTATTACCAAGGTTTATTTCCATGATGCAATTTAACTTTTTTAACTTAAATTTTGATTTTAACTTATACTCTAACAAATACTCTTCATTCTAATATTAATTTTTATTTACTATCAGTATGTAGTTATAATATTTGATTGTAAGTGTAAATTTAACTTTAATTTTTAATAATAACTTCAATTTTAATTTTTAACTTTTACTCCATTCCAATTTTTAACTCTAGTTTCAATAGCAACACTAACATTCACTTAATCCAAACTTGTTCTAAAATTTAATGTATATTTATTAATTGTATATATTTGTATTTAGTGTTAAATGTGTCTTTATTTGTCTTTTTAAACATGTAAATTTGTATTGAATGTGTGTTTGGGTTTGTATGTGTTAATATTACCAATAATTTACATATATTGTTATCACATTATCTCATAAATATGTGAATTTAGTAATTAACTTGTAATTTCATTTTAGTTTCACTTCCAATCTAGTTTGAATTTTAATGTTACTTTCACTTTCATTATTATGTATATATTTATAATTTTTAAATATATATATTTAATTTCACTTCTATATAATTCAAATTGAAATATCTACATAATTTCTTTATTCAATTTTGACCACAGTTATCATTTTAGTTTAACTTCTAAATTTGAATCTGATTAGAGTAACTACTCTCAACAAGTTTCTCTCTTCCTTTTAAAACAGAGATAATATACATAATTCAAAATATGTTTAAATTAAAAGTTAAATTGCTTTTACATAAAGTTAAAGTTAAATTACCTACTTTGTGCTGTATGTTTTTCATAACAAAAACTAAAAATGCAAAATCAGATTTGAATGATAGAAAATATAATCTTCTCTCCGATGATCTTGAATAGTTCTTGCGATGTTACCAAATCTCATCATATTTCAATGGGGAGATATCTCTTGCGAAATTCCAGTTCAAAGCATCCATGCATTCATCCCCGATACTTCTTAAAAACACAAGTTTGAGAATTAAAGTCCGCTTCTCTTCCAGTTGTCGCAAACCAGAGAACTCTCCTCGACATGGAACAGAAATATCGGAATCACACTCTGTCATATGCATTTTCTCATCAGTTATCTCAGCAATCGCAGTTAAAAGCAATACAGGATACTAAGTTTTCACAGATTTTCTCCACAGATAAATAGGTAGCTTACTGAAGTAATACCAGATATGAAGTTATATAACTCATTGAACTAATACCAAATCTGAAGTTTCTTAACTTATTGAACTAATACCACATCTGAGGATTTGTTTGCTTACCATCCTAAGAATACCATAGTATATGGTAAACTGAGCACTCCAGTACCAACCATAGCAGTGATATTATGGATTGCAGAGTACCACCAGGTTGCAGTCCGCGATGACATAAACTCATTTTCAGTTCTCGTCTTGTCAGCATCTTTGTCTGCAAATTCCTGCAAAATGATAAAACCACAAACTAGATTGAACAAGGGCATGCACGAATAAGTAGTTTTGTATAGATACTGTTTTTTCTTGGTAATAGCAAGAGCTTAAACACATTTTTAAACAGATATCACTCAATTTTGTAACAGCAAGAGCTGAAACAATTTTTTAAACAGGACCCACTCAATTTTTGGCGGAAGAAACTCCTCAGACATGTTCCTTTTGAGATTTCCAGGTAGAGCTCATACAGGAATCGGCTGAGAATTAAACCTGGGCCACATGTGGAGAATTCCCACCCATCTACTGCTAGATCACAGCCCAAGCAACAGCGGTTGAATCGATTTTATTACACAATAAAAAAGCTATAGTTGCTAATTGAGCTTCGAAAGGATTCACCGAATTCTTTGCTAACAATGTTAAGAAAGGGTTATCCTTTTATAGCTGTTCGTGAGCACATGTAATGTTTCTGATTTTTCTTAGTTTTGGTTTACCAATAGCTCTCATTGAACTGTACATACCCCAAACTAAGAATCTGCAGAGCATAAGCAACAATGAACAATAAAATAAGTAAAAAACTAAATCCATGATGGATAAAAATATGCCATGCTTCAGACAATTGACTACAAATTAAAAAAATTAAATTTGAACAGTACTTAAATGGTTTGTGGACTGTAACCATAGTAAAATTGCAATTGAATTATAAGGGACATAAAGGTTACGGATCTGTAACATCTACCTTCTGTGCCCTTCAACAACTTTGGCCATATTTCCATCATAGGTTGGAACAAACACATTACTCTCACGAGAGACAATGTAATCCAGAGCAGACAATGTAATCCAGAGCAGAGATTTGGGATGAGTGATTTTGGAAAGGCCTCAAATCCACAGGATTAAATAGCATTTCTTTTCTAACCTGTTAAACCTTTCTCATTAAAAGATGGCCTAGAAAATGAAAAAGAAATACCTTGCAACAGTATTAAAAGACAAGGACGCCTTTAATCACTTAACATACCATTTTGGGATAAGCTGCGGATAAGGTAGACATCCTCCTTTCTCCACCATATATTTCACCAGCTGCAATATAAATCTGCATACTTTTATCAAAATGAAGTGCCTGTAAAAACCAGTGCAGTCTCTTCTGGTGTTAATGGACATAAGCCATCCAGTCATTTCAGTTCAGAATTGATGACTTTTTCCTTCCACCATGGATACGCATACCTGACAGGGAATTGCAGATCACTACTGTTTAGAAAAACATTAGAAATGATTTCATGAGGAAAAAGAAAGACTTTCATTATTGTGAACAATAACTCACCTCATTCTGGTGAGTTCTTCAGCCTCTTCATCAGTACAACCATGAGTACAGCCAGAGAAAGCCAACATATCCCATTTCATACCGAAAATGTAAGACCAAAAATGGCCCATTTTCGCTCAATATTTCAAAGATCCTTCGGCCTAACTCTTCAATTTGTGCGGTAAACCGAAGAGCATGGTAATTTGCACGGCAGCGTAGCTTTTGGATCTCTAATGGTAAACCATTATTAGCTGGCCGTGCATCTGTCTTGTTCAAATGCAGAACTTTGTGTTTCTGTATCAGTGGAAGAATCTGCAGGATGAAGAGTAATATATTTTAGCAGGTTGCAGAGGAGAAAGCAAAATTGCTAAAAATTAGCGAAAGACGGATTGCTAAACGTAGACTATAAATCGCCAAACTACATCTACTCTACCTGATGAAGGTAATACGATATGTTTGACCAGCTCACAGGAGGCATGGAAGGTACCATTCCCTGCTGTACTCTGTTCTTTAGTCTTGGGGGAAGTTCTTTGAGTATTGGAACTTCATCTCTCAACGATGTAATAAAGTGATCAACATCAAATATGTCTTTGAATTCACTGCCAAAACATAAATTCACACTTTTATTAAGAATGGACAAACACTTCCAGAGCATAAAATCTCCCCACCACAAGCTATTCACATAGGAAAAGGATAACAACACTGAAAAAACCAACCATTTGAGTATATTATATGATTATCACATATTAACTTACCTTGGGTCTGCCCATAATGATGCTTTGTCCAGTTCTGGTACAACCAATGTCACATTAAGATACCTTGCGATAGCAACCATGTCGCATATCTGTAATTAATCAGAGGGAAATAATAATCAGGCTATACAAAGATTGCCATATTCATACAAAATAGACACTCTAAACTTAATGCAAATTTCTAAGTCACGACATATCTTATAGACGAGAAATCCTGTCTGGAACACAACGTTTGAGTACAGCAGCACACATACCGCTTCTTGCATCTGATTTAGGCCTCCATTGCAAGACACCAGAAGATAGCCATTGTTTTTATACACTCCTGTAGCAGGCAGGAATCGGCCAAAAGAATTTCTGTTTAGAAACACTTTGTAAAAGAATGATCCTAAAATGTATTAATTTTAAGCAGTTTAGAAGCACTTAAAATAAGATGCCAAGTATATAACACTCCCAACTAACAGAAAGCTTCATAATAAAATGACATTAACAGATAGAAATTGCCGCTGTAGTGAGAATAATGAAGATGTTGGCCATGTTTTTTGGAGGTGCCCATTTGCTAAGGACTGAACTTGTATCCAAGGACATTTTATAGGCATGATTATATCACAACTATATGGGGCAGTTGTCATCTTAGGGATCCTTGGTGCCACCACAAAATAAGGTTGAGGTGTCTAGCAGTAATCAGGATGGTCACTCTCGAGTCCTTGACTTCTTATGGTGAAATGTTTTTACCAGAACACTTAAAGATTGGCCCAAGGGTAATCATAATTGATAAATTCTTGATTTTGCACTCTATAGCTATTCAATGTTCAGCTAATCTAATTGTGAAAAGCTAGATATGGGAGTTAAATCCCATGCATATGCCTTGTCTGAATGGGTAGGTAGGGGGAAGGCTATGTAATGTCACAATAGCTTAGCATGTACTCTTTGACCAGATGACCATTGCCTTCCTCTTAGTAATACAAGTATCTGCTTTTTCAAGATTAAAAAGGGTTGCTAAAGTATCTCTAATTCAGACCATGCCAAATTCAGAAGTAAAATACAGTCAAACAAATAGTGCTTTTACAATGTAAAAGCAATATAGAGTAGAACATTGATACCATGAGCTACTGACACAAGAAAATAAGGATAGAAAAGAATACAAATGGCACAAACTCAACAATTTGAGCAAAAACAAAAATATTGATAATGTACAAAGTAAATTGTACTTGCACCGAGATAAGCAAGTTGCACTTTGTACCCAAGTGGGCATGACAGTGATCCATCAACTCTTCATGCATGTGTGTTGCAGTGCACTGAATCTAGACTGTCCATTGAGTGCATTAAATATGAATGCTAGTGCAGACTACTTTAATATTCACCTTGATTTTGCGAAGGTAGGATGCATATCTCAAGTTGACATACATGACAGGTATCAAGAGTTGGAACTTGAGATAAAAAACCTCTAGCTTTGTAACTTCAAGGTGCATTTCAAATCCAGGTACAAATGGATCTCTTCTAGTTTAGGTTACTGGGAGAGAGAGCAGAGTGGACAAAAATCAATTGTGCATCAAAAAACTGATCAGATTTTGAATATGAGGCACAAATATGAGCATTGACAATTTTGAGACCAATGTAGACATGAAAGTGATTCAAATGTCAATAACAAGAATGTTTTAACATAAAAAAACAGTAAGTTAGATACATAGTAGTTAAATTTCATGCACTTGAATTGCCTTATGTGGGGAAGGGGAATGACTATTTTGAAGTATCGGTGGCTTAGAAATGAGCATGTACTTTATCTGAAACCCTCAAAACTAACACTAGATAGACTTCAGATCAGAGATCAAAGAATGCATGTCTTCCAACACTGTACTAAAAGAAAGTTGGCATCTCATATGCACAAAAACAGTGAAACTTCACCAACACATGCTTTAGTCCCCACATAGGTTAAATAACCCATCAAGCAGCAAATCAAACTGGATGAACACAACTCTAATAAACAGAAATCTACTCTCACGGACTAAGGATTACACTCCAGAAAAATCCCATGACCATGGACCCCTCTAGTGAGAGAGTTCATGCCTGTACAAGCTCTAACATCATGTTCATGAATGAGAAAGATTGCAACAACAGCACCTAGAGAGACAAAGGAAAAATACACACAAGTACACTTTGTAGCACTACCTTTACTATGCACCATAAACACACATAAATATTAAACAACTATTGGATTGATAAAACATTCAGCTTCCCACGGATTATGAACAAGTACATTTTAGTTACAAACAAATCAAAGTAAAACTGCCAGCTAGTCGGATGCCCAATTGTATATTTTTCAACAGTTTCCAAACCCACTTCAATTGCACTCCCACTTCACGTTTCTTCCATTTAACTGCCCCTCATTTCACTATTGAAACTTGAGTGACTCGTTTAGTTTTTGATAGAGCTGTAATGTTGCCTGAATGGGGTTTGATGGTTGGAAATAAGAAGTGAAAACTTCAATTTTGAAGAAAAAACTTCAACAAACAAACATGCACTCATCCACAATTAGCTCTCTCCATTGATCCAAGCTAAAACTCTACTGCTCTAAGCTGAAAATTTATCCTAAAAGCGGAAAGTCCTCACTTGTTGCTACCCTTGCTTTTCAATTGAAAATTGAAAATTTGGGGCTTTGGGAGGGCGTGGAGGCTTTAAAAGTAAGTGGGTTCCATCAGTAAAAGAAGAAGAAGATTAAGAAGTGATCACTCTGACAGAATCGGACCAGGTATCATCAGCAGTGCATAAAACACTAAGATAAATAGAACCCAAATCTTCTTCACTCACCTTCTTTTCGTTCTAAGGCAACATTGGGTTATACAAAGTTGTCTACAAAGGCATCAACCGCTGCACCTCCCCTTAATACCATTTCAACAACTTTAAATACGGTTGTGCAAGCCATCTGATATGTTTGGATGATCTGATCCAGAATATACCCAAGTGTAGTTGGATTTGGGACAAAACATGCCCGTTGCTGGTGCGTTATTTTTTATGTACACGACTAAAGTATACCAAATCCCCTTTCAAACAAAAATAGAGGGCATATAGACCATTGAATGAAACCCTTAATGCCATCAATGAAACCCTTAATCAAGCAAGGCAAATTCATTAATATATACAGAAAAATACAAGGTAACAAAGACAATATATTATGTTTCAGAGTTAAAAGAAGTTCGAACAGGTAATAGTATTCGTCGCGTGCCACGGCGGATCACTTCTTAATCAATATGAGCAACACAGAAAGATTTTCCAAAATAAGCTCAAATTTTGCTGAGAGGGGTTTTATGATTGAATGTAGGAGGATTATGCATGGAATGGAGATCCTGAGCAACGAGTTCACCTATGCCTTTGTTTTTCAGTTCCACAACTACTGTAGAAAGGCCTCCATTGTGACCCAGAACTCTCGCATCGATCTCAATTTCATCCTGATACAGCCAAATTCAACTTCTAATTACATTTGCTTGGAAAAAATTTATGGGCAAGGCAGGAATAAATCTGAGAATGGGTATTACGTTGACTTTGACTGGATAAATATATGAAACGTTGCAGTCGACGGAGACCTTCAATGGGAGACCACATGACACGATAGTAGCTCCACAAACATTGTCTACAAGAGCCATCAGAGCAGCTGCGCGCCAATGCCCACTTTCCTCCTACAGACAACATTAATAATAACAATGTATTAAAGAGGCCCAAAATAAAGATGAGAATATATAGAGAGGCCCAGAGCGAATCGAACATATGACCAGACGGGGAGGTATTGTGAAGGTGCATAGCAGTCGAAAAAATTGGTGATGTTGGATTGATCCAGCGAAGAAACTGAAAGTGTTCCCGTCACCACTGGCTGCGGGACAAGAAGCTTGATAGAGAGCCAGAGCTTCTTGTTCTTGTTCTTGTCGTCCTAAGAAATAATTCCGGAGGCGAGCTCATTGTTTTTACTGTTGCCATTGCCCTGTGGGGATTTCACTAAACCTCCTCCTTTGAGCACTTGCAGCAGAGGATTTGAGGGGGTTGGGGATTCAAAACCCATTGGCATGTGGTCGGAGCCGGAGGAGTGGCTTATGCTTGGCTGTGGCTGCGAATTTCCGAGTGTGAGGATACCCGGACGACGAGTGGAAGTGGAATGAGGGTTTCACGGCAATAGATTTCTCGGAGCAGTTCTTCTGCAACACGTAAGCGTGAAAACCCATGCCCATACCGAGAACGACCACAACAACATAGTGGGTAAACATGAAAACCAACAGACAAACATCAAACACGTGCCAGCATCTAATTTGAGCTATAGACGACGAAAAGGAACAGTTCTTTTCCGAACTTGTTCGAAGAGAAAACGCCTTACGGCGTAATAATAAAAAATGTGAATGCATTACATACTAGCATTTGCACCAAGAGGTGCAAAAAAACGCCGAGAGGGTAAAAATATTCTGTCTTTTCGTAAGCCAACCTTTGTGACTTACCTTGGGAGACTGCATATTAATAGTGAGTTTTGAAATTTTAGGTTAAGACATTTATAATTGTTGTGTTTTGGGGTTTCGATTTTCGATTATAAATTATGCAAGAAATAATAAAAATTAACTAACATCGACCTAAAATTAACGCATGCAATGTTTATGCCGAATATTTGCAAATAATAATAAATTTCAAGCTCCCGCAATCCACAACCCGAAAATTGTAGGATGTGGGTTTCTGGAAAGATTAGTAGGATGATGATCGACGGTATATATGTTATTCGATCTTTGATCAATGGATCGAAAGTATTCCATAGATGAGAATTGCGCAATGGATTGAATCAAACCAGCTTGGCGAAATATCAAATGTACCCACGATCGGGCGGTCCAGATGAAGGCAGGTTGCAGATCGAGGGTCTCTGTTGATTCCGTTGAATTAAATTGTGCAGGTGTTAGCCTTGGTCTTGATATTGAAATTGCATGCATAAAAGACTCGGGTCTTGATAAGAAGCTGATCGACGGTGAATACAACTGGAGAAGCAAATGAAATCTACGTGGTTCGAAATTGGCTGATGAACCAAATCTCCCAACATGGACAAAATCTATTGATGAACCTGGTACAGAAAGGACATTCCCACATACGATCTATTTTTTTTTACTAGTAATTGAGTCCCCAGATGCCATTCGCAACATCCTACAGGTCAAGACCATGTCCCCAACATCGCCTGTTGTCCCAACTTCGAGGATCCATCATGAAATTTAGATATTTGAAACAACAAATCTCGCCTCTACATGAAGCAAAGAAACACGACCAGCCGAATCCGCTCTTATCCCACCTCCAGCATAGGCGAAAGGGAAAGGAAGGTCAAGTCCAAATGCCTTGACCCACCTGGGCAGCAACGCGGGAGAACACCTAAGGTCTTATCCATGGCCAGTATGATAATTGAATATCAAAGGAGATGACTTGACTGGATTTTCCACAAGGAATGAAGATCCTTGCTCATGTGTCACTTGTACTATTGGTATGATTGCCAGTTGTCAAGTGTACAGCTATGCTGGTAAGTTATTTTCGGGTCTATCTGGGTCACCCTATATAGCGCCACCATCCGGAGCTGCTGAAAAATGGGGATGAATGAACACTGAGAGAAAGGCCAAAAGTGCTCAATTACGTGAGGTCTTGAGTTTTCTTGCAGACAACAATGGTTGTATGGTTCAAGAAGCTCATTTGTCAGGGGGTACTGGTGGTTGGCGAATATGAAATTATGTTCCTTTATAATCCTGGTTGTCTGCACCAGGAAATCGCCAACCATCAAAGCCTAGATGTGATGCACTTTGAATATTTCCGAATAGTCATACCTCCAGCTGCACAATATGATGGTTTTCCTGTCCCTGGAGTGTCTCCCCATAAATCCTCGAAGAGGTCACGACTTCTAAAGTCCCACTACATGGGGGCCATGTTCAATGACAGCGGGTCAAAGCGAATGCTCGTACTGGGGTGGCGGGTGTCCAAAGTATTCATCACCTCATTTGTAATTCCCACTTGCTAATTTTCTCTGAGGTGGTGACGAGGTTGAGGACACACTCCACTGTATTTCCTGTTGGAGAGCCTACTTCATGGGAGGTGAGGAGAAAAAGAATGCCTCTCTCCAAGTCCCCTCATACAATAATGTTACTAGGACATAGGGGAATTGTGGACAAGGGTGAGCATAGAAAGCACATAAAGTCCTTTGCAAGTCTTGGAACCATGCAGAAAGGCACCCTTAAGCACGAAACACAGAGGCAGGGAAGGACACGTGGTTGATTCAATATATAGACGAGTGGTCGATCTCAGTGTGCTTACTGTATCCAACGTTATACCTTTCTGTAATTTTACGCTAACAGAGATGCAAGTTCATTATAATTAATACATTTCACAAGAGTTTGAGCGTTCCGGGGTTTCAAACCATAGTCATATCATAATATTAGTTGGTTAAGGTTTGTTTATGGTTAATCTATTCCAAAACAGTGCTTGCTTATAAGAGCAATCTTAATAGTCTATGGTTAAACTTGGGGTCCTCTTACATTGCTAATAATTCAATTACATTTCAGGATCATTTGGACTCTCAACGAGAGACTCAAACTAATATTGTGTAGTCAATAATGGGCAATGGTAAAGAAAATCATAATTTACTTTATGTAACCGATTTAAATAACAACCCAAGCTATGAAAGCATTTTTTAAAGCAATTCTCTGAACCAAACCTTAGTGACTCTCAATTAATTCGTTTAAGAAATTATTTCAAGGTCTCTTTGTTTAATTAGCGTATTTTTTTAGTACTTAAGAGAAGAATGGTAATTATTTCAAGTTTTATTTGTTTCATTAATGGCTCTTCCACTTTCATTTGCACACAGCCAGGGAAGCAAACATGGTTGATTCAATAAATAGACGAGTGGTAGAACCTAGCGTGCTTATTGCATCCAACGCTATAACTTTCTGTAATTTTATGCTAACAGAGATGCAAATTCATTATAATTATTACTTTTCACAAAATTTTGGGTGCATAATATTAAAAATCTTATTAACAATGTTAGTTGGTTAAGGTTTGTTTATTTCAATAGTTGTGTTTAATTTATGGTTAATCTATTCCAAAACAGTGCTTGCTTATAAGAGCAATCTTAATAGTCTATGGTTAAACTACGGGTCCTTTTACATTGTTAATAATTCAATTACATTTCAAGATCATTTAGACTCTCAACCCAAATCTATGAAAGCAAATTTTAAAGCAATTCTCTGAACCAAACCTTAGTGATTCTCAATTAATTCATTTAAGAAATTATTTCAAGCTCTCTTTGGTTAATTAGTGTGTTTTTTTTAGTACTTAAGAGAAGAATGGTAATTATTTCAAGTTTTATTTGTCCATTCAGCTTTTAATGTTGTATGAAACATTTAAAAATGATTACAACTCGTGGCATTTGTTTTCATTTATTTTTAAGACTATCATTAGGCGGGTCGTTATTAGGGAGATGTTTGTTCATGAAATATGTTACAAGTAGGGGTTTTAAAACTTTAAAACTTACCAATGTGTAATAGTTCTAGAACTACCCCAATGACAATAGTTGCTAAAGTGATAGAAAATCCTTTCCTTATATAACGATACTAATAGTTAATCATTTGCATCCATAAGGACTTTAAAAATAGTCATGCAACCCACACTAAATACCACAAAGGGCTTTAAATTTTATTTCTATTTTTTGTTATAGTTATAATTAGGTATTTAAATTATGTTTTTACCCCAATGGATTTTAAATTATGTTTATTTTAAATTATCAACCTTTACTCCAAAGCCTGACCTCAAGGGATTAATATAATTCAACTATGACCTCCCTAAATTTGGAGAAATCTTCACATCTGATTCACTACCACTTGCACGAACTTAAGTTACCATCATCTTTGAATTGTGCATGTGTGTGTGTATATATATATATATATGAGAGAAAGGGTTAATGATTTCTTACTCCCGCAAGCCAACCATTGTGACTTATCTTGGGAAACTGCATATTAATAGTGAGTTTTGAAATTTAAGGTAAAGACATTTATAACTATTGTGTTTTGGGGTTTTGATTTTCGATTATAAATTTTACAAGAAATAAGAAAAATTAACTGACAGCAACTTAAAATTAACGCGTAGAATGAATATGTCGAATATTTGCAAATAATAATAAATGTCAAGCTCTCGCAACCCGAAAATTGCGGGATGCGGGTTTCGAGAAATATTAGAGGGTTTGACACAAAATACTTACAAAAATTATCCCGCAACCACAAATATCGAGATGTGGGTTGCGGGATGCATGTTGCGGGTTAGATTGAATACAACTTCATGTATTTTGTCTTCCCACTAAATTTCAAGCTCCCGCAACCCGAAAAATGCGGGATGCAGGTTTCGGGAAAGATTAGAGGGATGACACACAATACTTACAAAAACCATCCCCATCCCGCATCTCGCAACCAAAAATTGCAGGATGCGGGTTTCGGGAAAGATTAGCGGGATGACACATAATACTTACAAAATTTCTCCCGAATCCTGCAATGGCAAATTTCGAGATGCGAGTTGTGCAACGAAAATTCGTGCAAATAATAAATATCAAGCTCCCGCAACCCGGATTGCGGGATGCAGGATTCAGGATGCGAAATGAAATATTATTTGCAATATCTCATTATGAAACAACATCCTAACAGGTTTAATCTCGACCGTCCATTTGTTTTAATCCTGCTTTCCTAATTTGACCCGTGTAAAATATATATATAGGCTGATCTTTTACAATTTATTTACCAATTTTTTACTGTTGCGAATTACTGTGTTGCATGAATTATTGCACTGCGTGAATTTTACCAAGAAAATTCATCACGGTCTAGTTCGATTACAGGTTAGTATCTTGGTCATTTCTTCATTCAATTTATTATTATAGTCAATCCTAAATTAGTTTTAATTTTCGCTTCCCGTTGTTTTTTCTTTTAAATAGAGTTTTTCCAATTTGCAACAATGGAAAGATCTACTCGCTGCAAAAACCTGGAAAAGGATATGTTAACCAAGGATCCGAACTTTGGTATTTTCTCAGATACCAGTGGCAGAATCACTGAAACCTACAAATTGAATGGTCTAGGGTTTATGCAATTTTTGACAATGACAAATTTTCTGATATTCAAGACAACCAGTTGGCTTACGAAAGAATCATGGATTCTGGACTTCATTCTGTTGTTGCTAGACCTGCTATCCTCCCCTACAATGATGCGGTCAAATGGATAGTAGAACATGCGGACTTGAAAGACTGTTCTTTGAACGATAGTAGAGGGTTAGAGAAGGCTAACTTTTCATCCCGAGGTATTTACGAAGGCTTATGCACTTAAACCGATAAGACAACCCCTTAATGCAGAGTTTGCAAAAGCCTCCAAAAGTAGGTTCAATTTTGAAGAAATGTTAAAATCGTGGATGCACCAACCTAGTAAATTCTCGAAGAGGTCTGACGAGCTTTACCCTGTTACATGGTTCAAAGAACCCTATTCTTTATTGGCAACTATGTTATGCAGACTGTATGGCCTTCCTAATTGTTATGTGTTCAAGTCTGAATGGGCTCCAGTAGCTCATCATGTTTTAGCAACCGGTGTTTCTTTCCCGTGGGCATCCATGTTTTCAGTAGAACTCAAAATTTCTATGCAAGTTTACCAGAAGGCCACTGCTAGAAAGAAACCCAATTTCTTCTTTTTAGCCTTCATTTATGATATATTGTGCACTGATTTTGAATATCCCAAATTGGGATGGAAGTGGCCCCCCCAGTGCCCATTTACTATTCAGAACTATGGGATACTAACTATGCACCCAGGTTCTATGATATATGTCAACACTTCCTTAGCACCATCTATTTTTCAATATTCAAGAAGGAAGCTCTTGCATTTTCACCTGAAGCCACAGGTTTGATTGGTACAATGGGTGACTAGTATGTTGGTTAGTATTTTTCATACATGATAATTTGGGGTAACAACATTGTTCATATGCTACCCAGAATTGTCCTTGATAGGTTGGTTCTAGAAGAAGTGGCTTTCCAAACTGTCAATGCTGGGGTTTACAGGAAGCTGATTCACAGTAAGAAAAAAGCTTGGCCCAAACTCGCTTTGCACCTTGGATCGTTGGTTATCCCAACTTCAACCTGGGCTGCAGTATTGAGTGAATAAATACAGTCCTTGAAGCTTGGTTTTGCCACCAAGAGAAAACACGATCCCAAGGGATGCCTCAATGCCCACTTTAAGCAATACCATATCAAATTCTCGATGATTCTATTTACCAAGGTGTTAGTACATTTTCTGAAGTGTTGGGGAGAGCCAAAAGCAAGGATGAGGAAGCCCACATATTGTAGCATCAAAAGAAACTGAAAGACAGGATTCAGTGTTACAGGGCACTGCAAATTGGCCTCTTGGAGAAAGTAAGAAAGGGCAGAGAAGAAAAGAAAGCTAAAGCATCGAAAAATTCATTAGTGGCAACTTTTCCAGATGGAGACAAGGGAAAAGGTCTAATGGAAGACCTTCCAGAGGTACCAGTTATCCAGCAGGTCAAAGCCTTAATATTTACGTCAACATAGTCAAAACAGAAGCTGGCAATGATGGCCTCTGTGCTGAACACTTAGGCAGTTACAACTACTGTAATTGTTACTGATATCCCAGTATTAAACTTGCACAATGATCTAGGGACTAAACACAAGTCTCATCAAAGATTAATAACAAATAACCCATGAAAATGGTGTAATCGGGCTACGGAATGAGTAGTCACTCTGTATATTCACACAAAGAATGAGTAATTACATTACAATGTCATGCTGCAAGCATGAATGACTAGCAATTCGAATCCTCAAGGAGGTCATTCGAATTGAATGAGTGAGTCTAGCTTAAACGAATGTAAGCCACAGTCAACACTCAAGTTAACCACTGATCAAAACCCTAATTGACTCAACTAAGCCCTAATTGAAGTCACAGTGCAATGAATGACTGAGTCTTAACTGAAAGAGATCATACACATGTCACAACAAGCCAACCATCAAGTGGTAGCGCTTCAATGACTCCAATAAACCCCGATGAGGTTAACTGAAGTGTAATTGAACATCAGAAGTGGTTGGAGGCGCCACTGTTGACTCCAGTTCATTAAATAATCATTAAATAATCAATTTAATGAGGAGAGTCACCTTCATTGCTTTGTTTAACTAATTGTAACCATCAATTAGCAATAAAGTGCATTAATGACACTCAGATCACCCCCAGAGTGCTCTAGTTAGCCTCCCTGAATGTAGGAGAAGGCTAAGTTAGCCTCCTTGAATGAAGGTAGGCATGGGTGTGATCTAGCTGATGTCATTTAATGCTCCACTGATGTCAGTTAGGTCAATAATACTTAGGATAGTGGTTTAACTAGGCCAAATTGAACTAAATGAGTGTGTATGGTGGTAAATGTCTCCAACACCCCCCCTCAAGCTATACTCAGGAGGAGTTAGAAAACATAAATGCATAAAAATGCTAGGGCCCCAGAAACTAAGGTCATAGGTCACCCTATACAATGCTGAAACTGAAACAATGCTAAAAAACAAACTAAGTGAGGAAAAGAGGGAAAACCTAGTGGGAAACCTCCCCCCCTCCCTCAAGTTGAACACTGAAAGTAGTCTGAATCACCCTGATGAACTCACCCCCAACAGTGAACGGAGGTAAGCAAACTTCTTTTCTAAAAAGCTCTTGGTGAAGATGTCTACAATCTACTCATCAGTTGGGTAGTATTGCAAAATGATGTTCCTGCCATGCACTAGCTCCTTGATATAGTGCATGTGGATCTCTACATGCTTGGTCCTCTTCCTGGTAACTGGGTCTGTGGATATCTTAATAGAACTTTGATTGTCACAAAATAGGATAGTGGACAAAGTACTACCAAGATCAAACTCTGAAAGAATGCCTTGCAACCAAACTGCTTGGATGCAAGCATTCACCGCTCCTCGATACTCAGCCTCTGCTGAAGATAGTGCTATGGAAGTCTGCTTTTTGCTAGACCAGAAAATGGGGCCACCAACAAACATGAATACATATCCAGAAGTAGACTTCTGATCAATAGAATCACCCGCTCAATCGTAATCTGTGTATCCAACCAGCTCTAGCTCTAGGTCTGCAGCATAGTGAATGTCGTAGGTCCTGGTTCCATGAATATACTAGAGGATCCTCTTGGCTTCCTTTCAATGAAGATCATGAGGTTGCTGCATATATCTTGATATAGAATTCATGGCATAACAGATATCAGGCTGAGAATGTGTCAAGTACAACAAGCTACCAATCAGTTGTCGATAGATAGTGCAGTCCATTGGGGGTGTGCTTTTTCCTTCTTCAAGGATGATCCCTGAAAGGAAAGGGAATGGTGCAAGCCTACATTCAACCATGTTAAACTTGACTAACAGGTCTGATATGTATTTGGAATGAGTGACCATAATCCCATCAGAATTTTGCTCAATTTTGAGCCCTAAAAATTGTTTTAGGAGCCCCAAATCACTCATTTCAAAGGCACCGTGGAGAGCAGTTTTGATGGTTGAAATGGAAGCAACTGTGCTACCTGTGATCAGTAAGTCATCAAAATATAAAACAATAATAATTAAATGACCATTAGACTGCTGTAAATACACATTTGGATCTGATCTACACCTTTGGAAGTTTTGCGAGAGAAGGAAGGCATCCATCTTGGAATACCACTCTCTGGGGGCCTGTTTTAACCCGTATAGTGACTTCTTTAGCTTGCAAACCAAAGATGTATCAGTGATGTAGTGCTCAGGATGCTTCATGTATATCTCCATGTAGAAAGGCTAACTTAACATCCATATGATGCACCTCCCAGTGCTTAGATGCTAAAATTGCCAAAACTAGGCGGATGGAGTCCATTTTTGCAACCGGTGCAAAGGTCTCATGGTAGTCCACTCCTTGGACCTAAGAGAAACCTTTTGCCACCAACCTTGCCTTATATTTGTAGGTGCTTCCATAAACAACAAAATTGGTCCAAAACACCCACTTGCATTGAACCAATTTCCTTCCTGGTGGAAGAGAAACTAGCTCCCAAGTAGTGCTTTTCTGAAGAGAATTTATCTCTTCATCCATGGCAACTTGCCATCTCAGATCCTTCCGAGCATGGTAGTAGGATTTTGGGTCTGAACTAATCATCAAATAGCAAGTTTCATATAACAAATTATCAAGACAAGAGAGTGCAATACCTTCTCTTTGGAAATCAGACCGGGTTCTCCTTGGATCATCCGGATTTCCAATGTTATCTCCTGCGAAGGAGAGTGTCTGTCGAGCCCATGTGGGAAGATGATTTTGTACTTTAGGTTCTGATTTAGCATCTGATGTTTGCTGCACACTGATATAAAAAATCAAAGGATCCAAATCAGGGTCATCACCCCCAATTTCATCATCCAAATATTTAGTAGAATAGGAAGGAAAATTAGCAGTTTTCTCCTTCACTAGTTCCACCTCCTGAAGAGGCTCATCAAACTTGACACTTATCTCTCGATGATCTATTTTGTTTTGATATCCAACAACTTGAAACCTTTTGATTCATTAGGATTCCCAATAAACAGACATTCTATTCTTTGCGGTTGCAAAGCCCTTCTTTTATCAAGTGGAATCTAGGCCCATGCAGTGGACCCTGACACTCGTAGGTTTGACACATCCGGCTTGTGTCTGAAGTATGCTTCGAAAGGGGTCTTCCCTTTCATGGATGAATGTGGCACCCTGTTCTGTATGTATGCTGTAGCATGCATGGCTTCAGCCCACAAATTTGCAGCCAACTTCTTTGATTCCAACATACAGGTGGTCATCTCCTTGAGAGATCGATTCTTCCTTTCCGCTACTCCGTTCTGCTAGGGAGTGTAGGGAATTGAATGTTGAACTTGAATACCACTTTGGGAGCATATGTACAACAAATCATTACTGACATAATCCCCGCCATTATCAAATCTCAAGATCTTGATCTTAATCCCAGAGGCATTCTTGATTAAGGCCTTCAGTTCAAAAAAAAATTCACATACTTCAGACTTCTTTTTGAGAAAGAAGACCCATGTATACCTTGAAAAATCATCAATAAAAGTTAGAATATACCTTGATCAAATCATGGAGGTGATAGGAATCGGACCGCTGATATCAGAATGTATCAGCCCCAATATGCATGTAGCTCTATTTGCCTTCCCCCGATTGAACTTGTGCTCAGGGTGTTTTCTAATCACAGAGCCCTTGCAATTTCCAGTGGTTGCCTTGATGACCGGGAGGCCTTCAACCATGGATTTTTTCTGTAATTGTTGCAAATATTTGAAATTTAGATGGCCAAACCTTTCATGCCACAACCTACTAACTTCATTTCCATGAGTTAGCAGAGCGGTGGGCTTTGCATCCGCAACAAAGTGAGAGAACTCATAGGATTTTGCATGATGGTTTGCAAGGCCTTTAGCAATGAGTTTCCCGGATGCAATCTCCATTATATCAACATCATTTGGGATGAAAGAAAATCTCTTAGGAACTCCTGTATGTGTCATCTGATAGACACTAAGGAGATTTGATGCCAGAGACGGTACACACAAAACATTTGAAAAGTAGCCATTCTCAAGATCAACTGTACCTTGTCCTTCTGAAATGATGGTGGAGTCATCTCCCATGTGGATGGGGATGGATTTTCCAGTCTCCAAAGATGAAAAGGAGTCTCTTTCAGCCATCATGTGGTTCGAAGTTCCAGAATCAATCAAGAGTGCTTTGGACTTCAAATTGCTTGCCATGAGGGCATGGCCTTTTTCATGCTATGGTTCTCGATCTTGCTGATCTCTCCTCCGAAAGATTTCTGGAAGATTGATGTGATTTATCTCAAGGAGAGAGGTAGCTTCATCAAGCTTCTTCTTCATGCAGGCATGTTCAGGGTGGAAGCCCTTCCCGCAGTATGAACACTTGACTTTTTCCTTTCCATGGTTCCCTTTTCCTTTGTTCTTCCTTGAGCCGGAAGACTCATAATGCTACTGGTTTTCAACTCTAGGCTTAGGAGCTTCAAATTTAGTTTTTGGGTTCTTCTGCTACTTTCCTTTACCCTTCAGATATTTGGGCCCCGAGACATGGAGGGCTTGATCACGGTAGGATCTGATGATCCCCATCTGGACAAGCTTATCATGTTCACTTGTTAGGGACTTAATGAAGGCATTGAGTGTGGGCATCTTCCATCCAGGGGTTGTGAGCTTCCCCGCACGGAATGTAGAGACAAAAACTGAATAATCAGCTCCAAGTTTGGAGAGTATGGTGAGGATGAGCTGATCATCCACCTTCTCCACTTTGCATTGCTTCAAGAGTAAGACAATGTGCTTGAACTTTGTGAAAAAGTCATTCAATGTCTCGAAATTGGAGGGCTGGAGAGACATCAATTCATTTTTGAGCTGGTAAACTCTCAAATCATCTTGCTTTCCATATAGGGTTTCCAATTTGTCCCAAATTTTCTTTGAATTCTTCAATCCCGAAAGATGGAAAAGAAGATCCCGGGAAATAGAGAGGCACAAGAATCTGAATGCTTCATCCTTCTTGTTCAAGAATCTTGATTTGTCTATAGCAGAACCAGGCTCAGGTTCAATGTCCATGGTGACTCTATAGAGTCCTCTGGAGCACAACTGAATCTCCATGTCTCCTTTCCATGAGTGGAAATTGAATGGAGTCAAAAGATCTACTGAGGAGGCCATCTGGATCTGTTGGAGCGAATGCTTCACCTGTAGAAAACCTGAAAATCACAACAGAAAAGGCAATGTAAGGTCGGACAACTTGCACATTTTACGCTTTCCTCACACCCAGCATAGTCAATCAAGCAAGCTTGATCAACAAGTTCTTTACTTGGGGTATTAAGTGGTAAGCCTTGGCTTCTGGTGCAGTGCTGTATTTTTGAGCTACTGCTCAATTTTCATGCAAGATCTATCAAAAACCTTGTTTTTGAGAGATCTGAGCTTCATCCCACCGTGAACTCTGATACCATATTAAACTTGCACAGTGATCTAGGGACTAAACACAAGTCTCATCAAAGATTAATAACAAATAACTCATGAAAATGGTGTAATCGGGCTATGGAATGAGTAGTCGCTCTGTATATTCACACAAAGAATGAGTAATTACATTACAATGTCATGCTGCAAGCATGAATGACTAGCAATTTGAATCCTCAAGGAGGTCATTCGAATTGAATGAATGAGTCTAGCTTAACTAAATGTAAGCCACAGTCAACACTCAAGTTAACCACTGATCAAAACCCTAATTGACTCAACTAAGCCCTAATTGAAGTCGGAGTGCAATAATTGACTGAGTCTTAACTGAAAGAGATCAGACACATGCCACAGCAAGCCAACCATCAAGTGGTAGCGCTTCAATGACTCCAATGAACCACGATGAGGTTAACTGAAGTGTAACTAAACATCAGAAGTGGTTGGAGGCGCCCCTATTGACTCTAGTTCATTAAATAATCAATTTAATGATGAAAGGCACCTTCACTGCTTTGTTTAACTGATTGTAACCATCAGTTAGCAATAAAGTGCATTAATGACACTCAGATCACCCCCGAAGCACTCTAGTTATCCTCCTCGAATGTAGGAGAAGGCTAAGTTAGCCTCCTTGACTGAAGGTAGGCATGGGTGTGATCTCGCTGATGTCATTTAATGCTCCACTGATGTCAATTAGGTCAATAATACTTAGGATAGTGGTTTAACTAGGCCAAATTGACCAAAATGAGTGTGTATGGTGGTAAATGTCTCCAACACCCAGTGATTGCTGTAGTTAGTCAGCCAAGTGATAATGAAGAAATAGTTGAACAAAAACCATTCAAAAGATTGAAGGTGACAGATTCTTCCTCTACAGCTCCTATTATTGACTTGGTTGATTCAGACTTAGAAGAAGAGGTGATAGCCTCTACACCTATCACTGAAGAGGTGGATCAATATTTGCAATCATTCACAGATTTGTTGAATGGTGATGGTAAGAAAGATTTTATCCTTGTTTCTATAGTTTCACAATCTTCGATTGTTTCTAGTTGTTCATATTCAGCATTGCTCCTTTCATCCATCCATACTTTATCTACCTTGCCTGCAGGAGCACGCATATCACCTGCACTGTCTCAATTGTATCAGGATTTGATATCTACACCTAAATATGTCACATCTGATACTATGCAAACCTCCATCTCACTACCTGTTATTTTAGAAGCACCAATTTGCAAGATTCCCTTACACCTACCGTCAGTTACTCTGTCAACATTGTCTCATAGTGAAAAGGTTTTGGTGTCTTTTTCACCACTTTTAGTTGTCAATCTCCACTTCCCATCTTCTGAATCTTCAACCCCACTCTCATCTTCAATCATTCAAATAGACTTTGTTCAAAACATTTCAAAAGCACCAATTTTGAAGATTCCTCTAGAGCTATCATCAGTTACTCCATAAACATCATTTGGTACTGAAAAGGTTTTAGTGTCTTGCTCACCACTTCCAGATCTCAATCTCCACTTCTCATCTTCTGAATCTTCAACCACACTGCTCTCTTGTATCCCTGAAATAGCCCCTGTTCAAAGCAATTTACAGGCACCAATTTTCAAGATTCCCGTACATGTACCCTTAGTTACTTTGTCAACATCATCTAGTATTGAAAATGATTTAGTGTCTTCCTCACCACTTGCAACTGTCAATCTCCACTTGCCATCTTTCGAATATCCAATGCCACTCTTGTCTTCAATCTATGAAATAACCCATGTTCAAAACATTTCTACTTTGAGTACTCACATTACCATGACCATGCCCTCTCCTATCATTACCTAAACATCCTCTTTGGTGTCTACAATGATTGACACCTCTGGATCCATTGATCCAAGAGTTGAATTTGATGAAGACATTGTTGTCTCTAGAATATTATTATAGCAAACCTGATAAAGCAGTGATCAGAAAGGAAAAAAAATAGGGATAGGGATCAAAGTGGGATGGACGTATCTGTTTTTGAGCAAATACTTTGGACTTAGCAGTCCGGTGACCCACGGGTAGATGCAGCATATACAACTGCTGCTTTGGGTGCATTCACAGGTGCCAATATCCATGCTATTAACAATTTAAACAGGGAGTTTGACAGGAGGAAAGAAGAGATAACCCAGTTGAAGGAAGAACTTGAGAAGAGTAAAAGGGAACATGAGGCTCATGTTGCTGATCTTATGAAGACATCTGAGGATAAGTACAATGAACTACAGGTCAAAAGTGCCTTTCTTCAGGTTGAGCTGCAAAATGAGAAGACTTCAAATGTTGCCTTTACACAGAGGATAACTTCACTTGAAAAGAAATGTGAAGATGCAACTGCAAGTGCAGCTTCCTCTTCGTTCTCCAGGTTTTCACAAGAAGAATTTAAGGAGTTGGCTAGTAGGATAAATCAGGACCATTATGATTTAATAACTAACTTGTTCCACAATTTAAATGGTATTTATGAAACCTATATTGATTTTGGCTAGATGGTTGTTATACTTGAAGATCACATGGAAAAGAGGGAGAAAGGTTCAAAGGCTTTTGATGAGATTGTGGACTGGAAAAGGTACATGAAGGACAAACCAGAAAACATTATCATCCTTAGCAGCTTTCAACTAAAGAAAGTCAGAATAGTACTTCGTGGTTGGCTTGATCTTAATGAGATGGTCGAAGAAACTATTAAAAAGGAACAAGTCATGTGTGGAAGAAGATGGTATGATGTTGACAATATCATGGAGGCTTTGCTTTTTCCCACGGTAAATCTTATTGGAAACGCCTGTCCTCCAAAATTGATGATCGAGCAGGTTGGACACCGGAGAGATGAAGCAAGGGACAAAATCTAAGGGCTCAATCATATAATGATTGAGGTTGTGGATCACTTAGTCAAACAACCGTAGGCTATTGAGGGCAAGGTCCACATTTATATCCGCATCTGGCATAAAAAAAGAAATGGAAAATTATAAATGTGATGTTCAACTTGGTTTTGAATTAGCTAACTATCCCAACATTGAGGAATTGCTAGGGATTTGGATCAGATGGTGAGATTTCCTTGGATATTAGTTTTATTTAGATTTGTCAATATCAATTTGATGGAAATCTACTCTTTGTAATAATTATTTAAAGGGTGGGTTTCACATGTAATAGGGACTTTTTGGAAGGCAAAAATCTGGACAAGAGATTGGAGATACCTCTGTTTAATTGAGATTTTGTAATTTTGTGCAAATATATTTAATACATTTATGATATTATTTCATATCTCTTGTTGTTTTTTTGATTAAGTTTCCTTAATGAATTATGAGTTTTCTTGTTTCAGATGGATCAATATCACTGTTAGTATTTTGTGATCAATTAGTACATTTATTCACAGCCTTGTTAGTGACTCGTGCACTGATAAGCTTTTAATAGAGTTTATTTTATTAAATTCTTTATCTATTTCTGTAAATGATTACACAGTAAATTCGATAATACATATGTTAATTTGTTAATGTGTTGATTTATTTTCTTAGAAAATTAGAAACTCAATTTTATAGATTCCTATAACTTGTGAGAAAAAGGGGCATCCCAAAGAGAAAGACATGAAGTTGTAGTTTTCTTATTTCAGATGGATCAATATTACTGTTAGTATTTTGTGATCAATTAGTACATTTATTCACAACCGTGTTAGTGACTCATGTACTGACAAGCTTTTAATGGAGTTTATTTTATTAAAATCTTTATTTATTTCCTGCAAATGATTACACAGTAAATTCGATAATACATATGTTAATTTGTTAATGTGTTGATTTATTTTTTTAGAAAATTAGAAACTCAATTTTATAGATTCTTATAACTTGTGAGAAAAAGGGGCATCCCAGAGAGAAAGACATGAAGCTGTAGATTCCCAGGTAATAAGTTGGGCCTCTTCAATTGTGGATAGGTTGTTCACGAGTGTTGTTGGAGCAGCGCTAGGGATTGGTGGGACTTGAATGGTGATTTGGAAATGGACTTAGAGAGTAGGAAGTTGTATTGGAAACCAAAGAAAAATATTTAGAACTAGGCGATACAGATTGGTCGTGTTACAGAGGTTTTAATGGAAAAATTGTTCGAACTATTTCCAACACTATTGTTGGAAATTTCAGTAGGTAGATATGAGTTTGGATGGGGAGCCTCGCTAGATGCAGCTTGTTGTAGTTCTCTTTCAGAACTGTGCCTAGTTTTTCCACAAGGTAGGGAGAGTGTCTTATTTTGAGATTGCTCAAACAAACAACAATTTAAAAACAAAAACTCCCATTTCTAGGTATATATTTAAAATTTTCTTGGATATTTATTGAAACAAAAGTAGATATTTTACATAAACAAGTGACCAAAGAAAAACAGTACATCTATACAACAGACAATGAGAAGATTCCAGCAGAAGTTGGTTTTAAAGACTTTGAAGCAAGTAAGCTTTCCTCTTGTTTCCTACATTCAACATATCGATTGCCTTGCATTCGAGAGTATCTGGATGTTGAGGCCTGGAAATTCGCAGGCGGAAACAGTAAGGGATTCTCCCCAATCAACGTTCCCAACTAGCCCGTTGACTGTTTGGAATAGGGAATCTGTCCGGTTTGTGGTCCGGCTACCGTAGGTCAAGAAACAAAACAAAGGCTTTACTGGTTGCGGCCCGACCCACCGAGTTTTTGTGTTTTTGACTTTAAGAAATGAAATGCAAGTGCCTAACTAATATGCAGGGCGATCAAGATGCAGGGAGCGGTCACAATGTGATGCGCAGGTTCTTACCTCTCGTCTTATGCTCGCAAGCAACCAAATCAGATACAATAAGAAATAAACTAACTATCTAATCTATCCCTAGGGAGCAAAGTTATCATTATGGGTGAGCAATACATTTTGCACATGCATTATGAAGAATCACAGTTAGCTGATACTTTTTTCAAAAAACACATGAGCGATCACAGATATTCAAACAACCAGATAGCCAATTGCTTTATATAAAACACATCATCTATTACTCACAGTGGAAAATATCCTAAAATATACCGAAGAACATTTAACAAGAACATAGGTTCAGGAAAACAAATATTCTCACAGTACATGAACACAGCTGAAAATGAAATAGTCCCTCTTCAACATAATTCATTGAATAGCATTGATACATCCCATTTTTTACTCTCTCCGACAGGTAAAATTGCAGTTTCCTGTGCAAAACGAAGTAGTTCCTCTTACAAGCAAACATTTACAAAATTTTCCAGGGAAAAAGCCTCTTCTCAGTTCTCCTTTCCCATATTTAACTACCCCTACAGAGTGTTTCGTTTTCCCCCCGGACGCATGACCTTTCAGCTTCTCGAACGCTTCACATTCCGATCTTTTGTGTGCATGCAATCATGAACCACTTGGTAACTGATCCGTTTATGCATATTCATTATTCTAGATTTTGTCTTCTACGGCCATGGTTCTCCACGGCGATTCCCCGAGCTTCAGTTATACCTCTGCCAGACGGTCCATCTTTCTTCACACCATGGTAGGTTGACTGGTCCCCTCGAGATTCTCTGCAATCAATCGACAAGCATCATTTGTTTCAAAGGCGTCGCAAACAAAGCATTAGATTCTAAGAATTGAACGACAATTCCACAAGAAAATGGCCGGGTTCGTCTCTTGTTCGGAGAAGAAAATCGATCGAGATTTGGGCGGGAAACTGATGAATCGGCAGTCGGAAGGAAGTGAGCTCGGAGACCAAAAGGTTCTCCCAGCCGCAACGTCGGGCGAGGCTTAAGTCGTGGGCCAGTGAAACGCAAGCAAGAGGGGCTTTAAATCGGCCATCGGATGGTTTTGAGCTTCGGAGGCCGGAAGACTTTCAGAGCCGCAACGGCGGGAAAGAGAGCTCGGAGATACGCGAAGCAGGCGGGAGAAATAATCGGACGTCGGGTGACTTTAACATCGGAAGTTAAAAGAATCTCCCAGCCGCAACGGCGGACGAGTCAGGGCTACGGGTAAGCAGTTTAAGGTTTAACACGAATCGGACGTTGGAGAAACTTGGAGAGTCGGACGCTAAAAAGATCTGAGAGCCGCAATGGCGGCGGAAAAGAAACTCACAGCTTCCGATCTGAAATTAAAAAGAGGCCCGATCACAAGAAAAAACAAGTACTCAAACAGTTTTAAGGATCAGGCACAGCTAGGTTCGTTATTTCTTCGAAAAGGAAACTCTGAAGAACAACGATTTTCCCCCTTTCTTTTATCGACCAGTAAACCAGACATCCACGACTCAAACCGAAACTGACCAAGGCATACATAAACCGGCTGACATCCATCTTCAAAGTGAAACAAAAATAAGATACGCCCAAGAGGCTCAAGAATTTAACGATCAAACCAAGCAAAGATGATGAGGAGGGGCCCAGAATTTAAATAACAATAAATTTGGGGAGAACAGTTGCGGCAGCAACACTGGAAAAAGAGAAAGGTGGAGAAATGCGTAGGCCTGAAATAGATGTAACTCTTGATATTGTGTGAATGTAAGTCCTTGCCTGTCAATGTTTCCAATGTCTATTGTTACATTTCGTAGGGTCATACCTTGGGATTTATGAATTGTTAAACCCCATGCCATTCGAAGTGGTATTTGTCTCCAGGATCCTCTTGTTATTGCAGATATTGGAACATAAGTAGGATTAGAAGAATCCCATAAGGGTCCTTTGTAATGCATGAATTTGACAACAACAAACGATGGCAAGGTAGGAGGTTTCTCATTTGACTTGTAGACAATATGAATGATTTTCCCAAGTGAGTTGTTAACAAGTCCTGCTTGAACCCATAAATTAGCAGTTAACATGACTTGTTGACCAACATCAAGAAAGACCTTTAATGGCAGTTGTTCGTCATCAACGGATTGATGGGCATTTTGGTGCCTTTGTTCTGCAAAGCAATGTGCAATTGGCATATTAAGTTGTTTCAGCATGTGTTTGTTATGCAGTGCAACAGAGCTATTTGTGGGATACAAATGGATAGATTGTTCAAATGAAGAATTTTCAACAAGTGAAAGGCATGAGGTTGTTCTTGTCATTAGGAGTGCCCAATCTTCAACAGTTGATGTTGCATTTTGAAGGTTTAGCAAGAGTTGCTGAAAGGCAGTTTAAGAAGCACTATTTCCTTGTTGTCGGAAAATTGTTTCAAGCATGATAAAAGTATCAAATGTACGCCAAAGAGAAGTTCCAACAGATGAGCCTACATACATGGGGATGTCTTTTACAGGAGGTAGTTGTCCAAAGTCACCAAGAAGATTTATGGAACAACCACCAAATGGGATTGTACATTGCAAGGGGAAATCCTAACATAAGCGTGCATCAATTTGAGTCAACATTTTTGGACCAATAAAGCTCATTTCATCTATGAGAATATAGCGAATATGGCGAAGTTCTTCTTGAAGTTTTGAAAGGGATTGGCCTTCAAGAGGGCGCATTTCACCGATGGGTATTCGAAGAGCATAATGTATTGTAAATGCATGTATGTTAAAAGCAGCAACACCAGTTGGAGCAAGGAGAAGAAGTGGGCAGGCATTTTGTTCAGATGCAGTTTGAAGTCCAAATTTGAGGCAAGATATGAGGTAAGATTTTTCGGTTCCTGCAATACCTTGAATCACCAGTTTTAGCTGTTCAACATATGCAGTGTTTATGAAATGGGACATGACAAGATCAAAGGCTATGCATTGTGTGGGAGACAAGGAATTAGGCGAATTGGAGAAGGACGGGATATCTTCATGTAGTTTAATGGACAAGCGATTGACCTCAATGAATGAGTTGTTGTCTCATGCAAATGGGTGCATATATTGTTATGTGACCAATTGTGATTTTTGTCAAATTCACGATGGCCAAGCATTTCAAGGTCATTAACTTGGATGTTATTGCCTGGTCTCATTTGAGATAGAAGTTCCCATTCATCCATGGAATGGGGAAACAAAAACATAATAGCATCAAAGTTTGAACCATCGGATAGAGGTGTAGAGGGTTCTTCTTTTGCACATTTAATATGCCACACAACATATGTGCCCTTAATCTGATGCCAATGAGAAATAATTTCAGAAGTTGTGGTTCCAATATCATGAGGGATAGACTGAAAAGGTTTGTATAGAAGAAGTTCACTCCAACAAAATGGTTCAAAATATGAAGAATCAGAGGGAGGAATGGAAGTGAAATGTGGATAGACTCTAACAATCTTGTCACGCAAGTTTTGTTTCCATGGATTTTTTTTCCTATTAGGCGAGAAAGACAAACAACGAGCAGCTTCAAGCAGAGTTAGATGTTCAAGAGCAATTATGGGTCTTTGCATGTAAGAAAAAATGAAGGGGGGCGTTGCAGGGGTGTTATTAGTGTCATTAGAAACATGACGGAAGGCAGTTTGACTCACGTTTAGGGAAAATAAGTGACAACTACAAAGAACAAGAGGATTTTTTTGCAGCATGCGAC
The DNA here is from genome assembly GCA_001517045.1 of Pseudotsuga menziesii. NCBI lineage: Eukaryota > Viridiplantae > Streptophyta > Pinopsida > Pinales > Pinaceae > Pseudotsuga > Pseudotsuga menziesii. The sequence goes on along the minus strand of LPNX011058189.1, from coordinate 31,919 downwards.
ACGTCTCTTATGCACTAATGTCTCTTTCTGCAACTGTTTGTGCAAGAAATTGTTTGATTAGCTGAAGAATGGGGCTCTCACTTGGTGCAGCATGTGCAAGGCGAGAGAGAATGGCATGGTAGGTTTCTGATTTTGGCTCTACTTTTGATGCATACTTTGAAATGTATTTAAGAACAACATGTTTACAAAGAAGATGTTGGCAATCAACATTAGCCCTCCATATTGAAAGCATGGTAGGGTTGTGAATATTTAGAAGAGGATCATTTCTTGCAGGATTGTAGGTTTTCTATCCATTTGGATCAATGAATAACGAAGAAGTAGCTTGCAGCTCATATGGAAAACCATAGCGACATTGAAGAGATGTTCCTTTTTTGCGAAGGCAAGTTGACTCTGAACATTTGGTGTGCCTTTGAACAAAATTGACAAGTTCTTCATAGGCAGCTGAGTAGTTTGATGCAAATATCGATGGTGATGCAAGACTGCATGGATCATTTGTAGTAGAATGGTGTGACTCAGATGTGGACAACTGGGAATTACGAGGATTCCAAGCTGTCACATGTGTGTCAAAAATGTTTTTTGCAGCTTCAACTGCAACATCATCTTCCCAATCTAACGTGTCCATATTTGATGCATTTGCCAAGCAAATAAAACCATGAATGTGTGTTGATCCTCTATGTTTCCATTCATATCTAGATGGGAGGAAAAAGCATATATTATAAATAAATTGTATAAAGTAAAAAATAGATAAAGAAAAATAGGAAGGAATAGATGGTATAATACATGCACCAATAATCGGTTATATGAAAACCTTTTTGAAGCACCTCTTCAAGAAATGTTTTGAATCAATTGTGCATGTATTGTGATGTAATATGTGGATTTGATATGATGTTGTGAACCTTCCATTTATAAGCTTGAGCTGAATCATTAGGACGTTTACCAGGCATTAGAGCATGCAAATCTGGCCATTTTGTGTCAGTTGCACTAAGGGTGAAGAAGAATGTTGGTGTACCTTGTTGATTGATCATATTTGTCAGTTTGGCTCTACTTGTGTTCCAATATGATCGTGTTCCACATAATGAAGACCCAAATCTTGTGACCCGCTCACCAATTTTATCATTCAGCATGTCTTGCAATTGGTTGACAAGCTCATGTACTATCGGAGGTAGTGTATCTTCAAGATTTTTTTTGACAAAAACAGAGGCAATACTATTACTTCAATGACACATAATTAGATTATATATGTAGTATCGGAAGCGAGGATGTTGGGAGAATCTGTTGTCATGATAGTGAGTAAGGTGAAGTGCATATTCGTGCATATCAATTTGATGAATGTGTGGTTGTAATAACATTGTTGTACCTGTGGGAAACAAAGTTAGAAAAGCCATGGAAAGAAGGCCTTATGTGTTGTACTCATTGATAGGGGCCATTTCTATAGGGGGCCAATAAATGGAAGGTGGTAGTGGGATATTTGGTATGTGTAACAACTGTCTAATTTATTCAACCTCAGTTCTAGCATTGGTTTGTGTTGAAATAAATGACGAGGATTGCAATTCATAGGGTTCAAATGAATTTGGTGGTTGATCTATACAAGACAAGCTTTGCAGATGAGATAATGTAGCATTGCTATTAAGATGCGGAATCAAAGGTGAAATGTCTGATGAAACAAGAGGCAAAGAAGCTAATGCAATTGGGTTGATTTGTACATCCTTGTAGTATGGGTCAATTCCATTTTGAATTGAAGGGCAGCAAGAACATGTGTTCGACTAACAAACAATTCATATGGTTTGTTTGTAGAATTGCATTTCCGAACAACGAGGATGTCAAGTTTTGATACTAAATGCGGTAGGTATGTGGCAATGTTGGAAATGTCTTGGGGGAAGCAAATACTATGACCAGAGTATTTATATTGACCACCACGAGCATGTGTCACTTGCAATATGGGGTTAGCACGACTAATGAGCATATCTTCAACCTGTGTAAGTACTGCAAGGACAATTGGTTGGTTGCCCGGATCCATATTGTTTTCCAATGAAAAACGATGCCCTTTTCGTTCTAGAATACAACGTGAACAAGTGTATGCTTCATGGAACTTTTTTGTTACAATACCAGGGTAACATTCTTTGCAAATCGAGCAGACATGCATATCAGCTAGTTGGTTAATTTTTTTACAAAATTGTTGATGTGCATCATTGAGATGGTTGTTAAATGGATTTGGTATAGGAGATGGAAGTGAAGTTGAGTCAACAGGTTCTATAAGAGAATTTGAAGAAGACATATCCACACACATATGAGCAGCCTTGTAAAAAAGACGTTGTTTCTTGTTGTTTTTATCTCTATTTTGTGCATATAAAACTCTTCTTTGTGCATTGGCTTGTTCCTTGTCATGATTTGGCATAATTCCTACAAGATAATTGTAAACTTGTTAAACACCTAGAAGTTTTGATTGTTGGCAGCGACACATTTTGTATATGTATTAACTGGAAACTATGTGGATATAAAGCAGAAGATAAAAAACAAATGTTAATTCATTGCATGTGGGGAAGTAAGAATATAGCTTAAAATAATATAACTGGAGTAAATTTTGTTTTTCAAGTTGTAACTTGATAATTGTAAGAAAACAGAATTATAGAAGAACAAAGTGTAGTGTGAAAAAGTATATATGAAAAAAAAAGTAACTGTAATTATTGATATGTATAGAGTAATCAAAATTGTGCCCAGAAACAAGAGAACAAAGTTGTGCATTTTATAAAAAACAAGATAGCAAAATAGTATTGTATTTAAAAACTACCATATAGGTTTTTTCACCAATTTTCATAAGAAATGGTAAGTGATAGCCAGTACATTGGAAGTATGACACTGCAAGAAAGTGGTGCTATAAGAGAGTAAAAAAAATACCCTACTATGTTGAACAATGAAACAACAAGTTAAAATTGAGAATTGAAAGCATTCATTATAAACAATGAAGAATGGTTAAGTACCAAGTTGAAAAAACGTATATATTTATGTGTCCATCTGAAATTGTCATTTATGTGTTTTCAACCATGACAATTACAACTTTTAGGCATGCAACTCTGCAGAAGGTCTCTGTTTTAACTGAAAGAGTAAGAAGTAATTTTTTGTTGCAGATCCTCTGCACTATTTCATCAAGTGATGTTGTTCCAGTTGAGAGAAGACACAGATCTTTTGCAGAAATTCCCATGAGTTGGTTTGCAGCATCATCAAATGCTATCACACCATGAATGGATCCGGTAACATCTTCCAAGTCAACCTTTAGTATATATCGGTAGTCACATTCAAGAAACTTTGCATCACATTTAGCACAATGCCAAATGTCTCCAACTTTCTGAGCAGTCTTTTTCATGCATTGTATTTCATCAACAAAAAGAGGGCATGCAAGGAAATAAAAGTCATCCATGTTAATATTTGTGATGGTTGCTACAAGAGAGTACCAAACAACTTTTTCAGATGATTGAAGAGTTTGCAAGTCATTAATGGTAGTGACTTTATGAGAACCAGAGTGAGAGGCATTGAACTTTCGGCTCAATTGAAGTTTGTTCAATATCTAGGTTTATAAAAACAGTAGTGTTGGAAATAGTTCCAACATTTTTTCCATTAAATTCTGTAACGCGACCACCTTTGATTGCCACAGCTAGAGGCGTAGGTAAACCACAAAGGTTGGCAAGTTCGACTCCTTCAATTTGGAAATGGTCACCCCAAAGTGTTATGTCAATACTATAGCCTGTCATGTCACGGAGTCCAATAGTGTGCCTAACAGTCTCAACACCATCTCGTTTTCATATTGTGGATGTTGGAGAAACTGAAATTACAAGGCCAACAAGGTCCACCATGGAATTGACAGGTATACTTTGTATCTTATGAATAGTTTTAAAGTTAAAGCAAAAAAAAGGTATTAAGGGGTATTCATTTAAGCATGGTTGGATGGTTGAGGAGGAACCTAGGAAAATCTTATTATGGCTTTTCAAATGGTTGAAAATTGGATTGGATGCTTTCACTGTGCCATTTGATACTATGTACACTATTCCTATATGTATTTGGTCATACAAAGAGAGTGCCAATTCATTGAATGCAAATATATGTATTTCATCATGTGAAGCATTAATAATGTCAAATCCAAAGATTTTTTCCAGACCCTCATTGGTTTCCATATTCATGTAGCTTTGTCTTAGCAATAACTTGACCTTGAATGTTCCAAACTTTTCTAGAACAGGTTAGTGATGTGAATGGAATAATTGATGCAACCAAGGTAGGGTTTTCATCTACTAAGCTAGGATTCACTGGAACAGAGGAACAACTCTACGAGGGAGAAGGTACAAGTAAGTGGTAAGGTGCAAGATCTCCAATAATTGCTACATCCACTGTGACAACTTCGAGTGCAAGCAATGCGATAGTCCTATGAGAAGAAGTATGTTAGAGTTGAATGGGATATAAAAACCTTGGATGCATGAACAGTGTGAAAATGATTAAGTGGACAAAGACAAAATGTAAATTAAACATACGTTACACTATGTACAATGTTCGATGTACACTTGGTAAGTTTGATTATAGATCCTTCTTTGAGTTGTCCAGTTTCTACAAGACTACTATATATAGTTGGAAGTAATATCTCATGCTTGTGAAGCTCGTGTAAGATAGAAATTCGGAATCAAATAGATGATGAGTTAAGTGAGTTCACTTGGTTTAACGAGGAGACTTGTACCAGCAGGAAAATGTTGACAACACCATGCAACAAGAGTGAAATAGAATCTTCAGTTAGCATACTCTCCATAGTGTGACAATTTTTTTTTCCTATGAAATGAAACAGGGCAAGAACAAAAAAAAATCGCAATGTCACATATTCATATGATCCAATGACAAAAAATACCTGCAGATATGACACAATTTTTTTTTCTTCGGTTGAACTTACACCAAGGGGGAATATTGAGATTTGGGGTGTGCCAAGATGCATGTTTTTTTATCTCTACCTATGAGCATAAGACAAGCATTGTCGAGATTGATTCTATGGCAGTTGTTCAAAATTTGAAATAAACATTAATAGATTAATTTGTGTCCTCTTTCAATTTTTCACTATAAATATTTTAATTCTTCATTGTATTCCTTTAGTCTTCTTCATATAGTATATAGATCAATATTTCATTCACTAGATCCCACAACCCGCATCCCGCAAATGCGGGATGCAGGGTACGGGATTACTAAATAATATTTCATTCACCACCCTCATCCCGCAATTGCGGGACATGAGATCCGGGATTACAAAATAGCAGGATGTGTGATTACAAAAATGTGGGATGCGGGATTACAAAATAGAGAAGTTTTATTTCCCTTTCGGCAATGCACAATCCCACAAATTGCAAGTTGCGGGTTGCGGAAACACAAAACAAAAATGTTAAAATAAACTACATGGTAAAAAGCCAAAAGCGCAAAGGAAAAAGCAGAATATTTTGGAATTGCGGAATGCGGGATGCAGGCAGACAAAACAGGGTAAATTGCGGGTTGCAGAAACACATAATAAAAATTGTAAATCAAACCACAAGACAAAAAGCTGAAGCCTGAATATTGTTTTTGTGAAAGAAATTTATACGAAAAAAATTGTCGGTGACAGTGGCAGGATTCAACTGTTTTGAACGTGCTTGTAAAACTCCATTCTACTATTTATTCCAGTTTAGCCCAGTTTATGATTGCAAAATAGCGTAATATAACTATGGATCGGTGGTATTCTCTACTCTTCCATCGGTAATATAACTGTTTACAGGATCGCTGGTGTCCTGTAAATTTAAAGAAACTGGAAACTGTAAAGTGTAAATGAAGTGCACCAAAATCAATATGTGGTTACCTTCACGTGTGTTTATATGCAATAAAGCAAAGGCGGTTGCTGTTTGTGGCTTTAGAGTTCCTTTCAGGTAAAAATGTATCGAATTTTGTATTGTTGGGAAAAAAAACATGAGGCAATACATAAATAACTAATAATTAGACAAAGCAGGAATAACAACAAAACAAAACAATGGTGTTTTACCATCTCATGGAACACCCTTGATTTCTTTGGTTGAACTAAAACAAGGCAATACATAAATAACTAATAATTAGACAAAGCAGGAATAACAACAAAACAAAGCAAGGGTGTTTTACCATCTCATGGAACACCCTTGCTTTCTTTGGTTGAACTAAAACATAGCAATGATTATGTCATTCTCTTTCAGTCAAAACAGTAATAACAACAAAACAAAGCAAGGGTGTTTGATCATCTCATAATCAGACTAAATGAATATTCAAAAAAATTAAGTAGACTAAAGGAATACCGGAAAATTTAAAGAAACTGCAAACTGCAAAAGAAAATACATCAATAACTAATAATCAGACAAAGTAGCAATAACAGGAAAACAAAGCAAGGGTGTTTGACCATCTTATAATCAGACTAAATGAATCTTCAAAAAATTTAGGCAGACTAAAGGAATACCTACAAATTTAAAGAAACTGCAAACTGTGAAGTGTAAATGAAGCGCACCAAAATCAATATGTAGTTACCTGAAGGTCTGTTTATATGCGCAAACCAAAGGCGGTGCAACGACAAATGTGGCAAATGCAGTATTGTAACAAGATTTTGAAGATCGCCATAAGCTGAGCAAAGATGAAGATATTGACCCATGTCTGAATCATATGACAAGCTTTCTTGCATTAATTGAGCAACAATGCATTGATGAAACATTAACGACAGTGGATAAAGGGACATGGGAAAACTGTATTCAATTCAATGAAGCGCTAGTAAAATGAAAGCTTGACCAAATTGTGAGCATAAAGACAGAAAACCCATCCAGAATAGCGTCTGCTAAACCCCAAAAAAATGGTGAAGCGAAACTCCGCAAAATCGTCGACAATGAGTTTGCCAAATCGAGATAAATGAACCGTGGGCAAGGATATTAAAATCCTTTACAAAAAATTGCATGGACCGGTGGTTTAGGACAACTGATGGAAGAGTAGAGAATACACGTAAGCCATCTGTCAGGAAAACACAGTAAACAAAAACGAAAAAGAACGACCCACAACTGGCAATCCACCAATCCGTTTACGTGCAGCAACGACCGTAACACACAGGACACCAACGGTCTACGTGACAAAAGTTTGCCTATCGAGATGGAAGAATCAGGGACCCAAATAAAATGCATTAGCTAAAAAGCAACTCCAAAGAATGACTTACAACTGCCAATCAATCCATCGATCCATTCACGTGCAACAACGACCGTAACACAGAGGACACCAGCGGTTTATGGGACAGAAGTTCACCAATCGAGATTGCAGAATCAAGGACCCAACTAAAATGCAGAAGAAAAATAATTTGATTGATCAGCACAACACTTGTCCACGATCCATTCGCTAATCCGACGCGACACCTGTCGAAGTGTGAATGGCCAGGGAGACGAGGAATCTTCTGAGACTACGTCTCCATAGGGAAAACGCCTTCGGCATAATTAACAAGGTGCAACTAGTTTCTATAATGTCATTATATCATTATACGAAGCAGGTTAATTTGGTATGAAAAATGAAACTTCTCATTGCATGCACCATATAATAAATAATATAAAATGTGAATGTATTCCATATTAACAAGGTGCAACTATTTTTTATAATGGCATTATATGAAGCATGTTAATTTGGTATGAAAAATGTTATATTATGGAATCACAAATTTGACCAAAATACATAATAATGAACAATCTAAGATGGCTGATACATCTTTTTGGAACACAGCGTTCGTAATTGCTTGTGAAATCAATTAGAAAATTAATATGTGGGTTTTGCTCACAAGTGAAACTTAAATACGAGGGAGGGTCTTACAATTAATTGACTTCGTAGAGATACAACATAGACAACATTCAACTTCATATGAATTTATCATTATAAAAAATCATATGGTAAACACAAATAGATTGTTTGGAATTCCCTTTTTTTTTTAAATAGTCGTGTCCATGTTACTTTGATTGTAATTGTTCTCTCAAAGAAAATTTTGGCAGAAAATTGTCATATGCTATTGTGTCTTTTAAATATGGTACTCAGTGTGAACAGAGCTTGGTCGCAACATCAAAAATCCATTATAACTGTGACCTTGTTCAATCCGCCATTCATCAATACATTTATACAGTATATTTTAATCACAATAGTTATATAAAATACAACATATTTCTATTATTGTAGCTACATCTGCAAACAACCATTGTGTGCCACTGTTGACTTGTTAATACTTTTTCTATTCGATTACAGTCACAAATCTGCATTCGGGATTTCTGAATTTATCTTCTAGTCTGTAAAATATGTGCATTAATTCCACCAACTATTGCGACATTGACTCACAAGCAAGCAACATCTATTCAAAGCTCAAACTCTCCACCATTTCCTCTAAGAATTTTTTTTGCTAATGCTTCTTGTGCTAGATGGTTGCTCAAGTAATTTTTGGTGCCTTTCCTCTTGCATTGTACTCTTCATTTAATGATTCCACTCTACAAGTTTCATCATTTAACTACTCTAGTTTCTTGTGACTACTATTTATTATTGTATACTTTTCTCTATGGTTTGCAATAGTACACTGTGTTCTCTCTCTCTCTTTCTGAATACTCGATGGTTGGGCTCGTTCCTTGTAGTCCACAATAAGAATCACGAGAAGAAATTCACAACTTTATTTAGAATCATGAATGAGAAGGGTTGCTTTCACCACTATTTCAATTACCCGAGTGTGAGCTCGTTTGATTTTGTTTGCATCTCAGGCTCATCTCAGTGAGTTGTATTGAAGTTGTATTCGAGTTGTTAGGCCACTTCTAAATAGGTTCGCAATTCCATTTCAATCGATATCATTGTTTCCTACATCTTGTTTCACGGAGTATGTTAAGTAAAGATTTGGAAGGACAATATTTTATTTTCACAGTTTCTTGTGAAGGTTTTACTTAATTTAAACTTGTCAATAGAAGTACAATTAGTTATATCACCCTTCATCATTGAAGGGTTAGCTAAATATGTGCCTTCCAAATTGAAATTAAGACCAACCCTTCATTTTTTATCATTAATCACGAGTTAAGATGGATCTACACTTGTGTTGATAATATTCAATGTTTGATATTATTTTTTTCAATTGACTTTTTTACATTAGTGAATTTATTTTATTTTCTATCTTATTGGTTTATAAGCACAAATGTTACACATTTCATCCAAAATGCATTGTTATTTTTTTAAAATATTAGATTTAGTCAAATTAAGTCATGTGGCACATCAACTTTAAGCACAAACATTATACATCACTCTTATATGATTATACGAAACATGTTAATTTGGTATGAAAAATGAGACTTCTCATTACATGCACCATATAATAAATAATATAAAATGTGAATGTATTCCATATTAACAAGGTGCAACTATTTCTTACAATGGCATTATTTGAAGCATGTTAATTTGGTATGAAAAAGGTTATATTTGGAATGACAAATTTGACCAAAATACATAATAATGAACAATCTAAGATGGCTTATACATCTTTTTGGAACCCAGCGTTCGTAATCGCTTGTGAAATCAATTAGAAAATTAATATGTGGGTTTTGCTCACAAGTGAAACTTAAATATGAGGGTGGGTCTTACAATTAGTTCACTTCGTAGAGATACAATAAAGACAACATTCAACTTCATATGAATTTAACATTATAAAAAATCATAGGGTAAACACAAATAGATTGTTTGGAATTCCCTTTTTTTAAATAGTTGTGTCCATGTTACTTTGATTGTAATTGTTCTCTCAAAGAAAATTTTGGCGGAAAATTGTCATATGCTATTTTGTCTTTTAAATATGGTACTCAGTGTGAACATAGTTTGGCCTCAACATCAAAAATCCATTATAACTTTGACCTTGTTCAATCCGCCATTCATCAATGCATTTATATAGTATATTTTAATCACAATATTTATATTAAATACAACATATTTTTATTATTGCAGCTGCATCTACAAACAACCATGGTGTGCCACTGTTGACTTGTTAATACTTTCTCAATTTGATTACAATCACATATCTACATTCGGGATTTCTAAATTTATCTTCTAGTCTGTAAAATATGTGCATTAATTCCACCAACTATTGCACCATTCACTCGCAAGCAAGCAACGTCTATTTAAAGCTCAAACTCTCCACCATTTCCTCTAAGAAATTTTTTTGTTAATGCTTCTTGTGCCAGATGGTTGCTCAAGTATTTTTTGGTGCCTTTCCTCATGCATTGTACTCTTCATTTAATGATTCTACTCTACAAGTTTCATCATTTATACTACTCTAGTTTCTTGTGACTACTATTTATTATTGCATACTTTTCTCTATGGTTTGCAATAGTACATCGTGTTCTCTCTCTCTCTCTCTTTCTGAATACTCGATGGTTGGTTGTAGTCCACAGTAAGAATCACGAGAAGAAATATTTGCAACTATATTCAAAATCATGAATGAGAAGGATTGCTTTCTCCACTATTTCAATTACCAAAGTGTGAGCTTGTTTGATTTTGTTTGCATCTCAGGCTCATCTTAGTGAGTTGTATTGAAGTTGTATTCGAGTTGTTAGGCCACTTCTAAATAGGTTCACAATTCCATTTCAATCGATATCATTGTTTCCTACATCTTGTTTCACGGAGTATGTTAAGTAAAGATTTGGAAGGACATCATTTTATTTTCACAGTTTCTTATGAAGGTTTTACTTAATTTACACTTGTCAATAGAAGTACAAATAGTTATATAACCCTTCATCATTGAAAGGTTAGCTAGATATGTGCCTTCCAAATTGAAATTAAGACCAACCCTTCAATTTTTATCATTAATCCCGAGTTAAGATGGATCTACACTTGTGTTCTTGATAATATTCAATGTCTGATATTATTTTTTTTCAATTGACTTATTTACATCAGTGAATTTATTTTATTTTCGATGTTTTGGTTTATAAGCACAAATGTTACACATTTAATCCAAAATGCATTGTTATTTTTTAAAAATATTAGATTTAGTCAAATTACGTCATGTGGCACATCAACTTTAAGCACGAACATTATACATCACCCTCATATTTGGTTGTAAAATGACTTGTTTTTCAAAGTGCAACTCTCTTGCTCCTCTTAGTGCAATTACACAAATACCCTAGAGAAACACTCAATCAAGGTAACACTTTCGCATTAAACGTAATTTTTTATTGTTCTCACAAGAAATTGCAAATCCCTTAAAACACTCTCTAAACAAAGATGGTGTGCATGTTAATGAGCCATACAACTACAATACAAAGGATTATTAAGCATTTAACTTATTGTGCTTTGGCTCTCCCACCTATATTGTTGAGCATGTGATGATGGAAGGAATTATCTTCCATTGCTTTAAGAAAATGTCACGGATTATACATTGTTCCCTATTGTTTTGTCTCTCTACTCTTTCTATAGAATTGTTCAAATACTTGGTAAAATATAATTGTATGTATCAACCTTTGCTTCCCTTGAAATCTTTGCAATTAATATGTTTGACAAGGAAATTTTTTCAAGTGCACAACTTTTTTCCTAAAGAGACCCATGATTCACTAGAAAGGCATTCTTGAATCTTATTGGGTAGTCTTACGTGGCTAGCTTCACATGTGTGAATAATGGGCATCAATACGACTTACACTTAGTGCTTTGATGTTCTCATTACCCATGGGGTTTCACTTGGGGTTACAATGGTACTATAATGCCATGGCATTACACATATATCCCATATTGGACTATAGAATGCACTTATTTATGCAAACATTCATGTATAAAGCTAACCTATAAGTCATTTATTTCTCATACTCATTATTTTTTCAAATGTCTTTGGGTCATTGGAAATCTCTCGATTTGTACTAACTCTTGACGTCAATACCTTTTTTTAAATGGGAATTGACCCATTAGGTTCAAAATTTGAAAATATTCCGACCTCGTCCTCTAACATTTAAGTAAGGATGGGAGTACTAGACAATGTCAACGCTTAATTATATTTGGCATGGGGAAGGCACAAGGCCCAAGAAAAGAAAATAGGTTGTAATAGCCACATCCACTAGACCCAGGTGGTTCTCTGATATGATAACCATTAAAGGATACAAATCAAGGTTCCTATTTTATTTATCAACATCGGAACATACAAACTTAATAGGTATTGGCACTGTATGTGCAATTGCTTGAAGAGCTTTTGTTCTGCTGCAAAATGAAATGGTTCCCATTTGGAAAATAGAATACTAATTTGATCACAACATGCATAAATTGAACTAAGATAAACAAGAAAGATAACTATATGAATTAATCCAACACTTATCTTCTAATGACTAATTCAAAACTTTGATTTTTTTTTTTTGTAAATTAGTTGATCCTTCTATTGCCAATAACATAAATTTATAGAAAAAAATCAAGCCCTCCCATTTCTGGGAAAATAGGCTTGGAAATCAAACTGGCAGTCTCCCTCGAAAGGAAACGAGACAATACCAGAGTGATTGTGAGTTCTTAAGAAGTCTTAGAATTGTATCTTCCATGGAAACAAAAAGTATCACCATTAACTGAAGTTTTAAACATAAATAAACTAGAACATAGACAATTGAAAAACATAGTCAATCAACATATTGTTCATGAGACTCGAGCTTAATTCCCAACCTCTTAGTGAGCTCAGCCTGATTGTCCAGAATCCTTTGCAAGAGCAGCATAATTTTGTCCTGCTGAAGTATAATTTCCCCATGTTGTTCATCATTTTCCACTAAAGTTCTGCCGAGGATCATCTTCTGTGACCATTGCAGCTCTAGGGATTTCTGATATAGAGTGAGTTGCCCTCTAGAGGAACCAAGATCCGGAACTAAGTCCTTGAATTCTTTTTTGATATCCTCGGGTCCCAAGCAAATTCTTTCCATTTCAGCCTCTCTTAGCGTGCTGAATGTTGGCTTGGACTGAATCATGGATTTCTCTTTTGTATTGTTTGCTTTATAGGTTCCAAATTACCAGTCTCGAGAGGGAAGGAAGCATGGCAGGAGTGCTTTCGGGGAGGCATAATTTCAAATAGCACTGGGGACGGTAAGTCCTGCTGCGTGCCTCTCATCCTCCCCCTCAACCCTACACGTGTTCACCCGCCGTGGGGATCAAAACTCTGCAATTAAGCTAAAGATGCTACAAGAAATTCCTAATGATAAAGCATATAAAATATCTAACTAATTTAAAAGACAACATTACTCAAGAAAACATAAAGGACCTAACTATTGTAATTTGCATTAGCATGAAATGGATCTAATAAAGCATGTAAATTAATTGTAACTATTATAACTTGCATAAACTCAACATTGGAAAGCATCAAAATAATGCGTGCCTAATTAATTTGTAGAAATTAACCTACAAGGAACTACAAAAAAGATTAAAGAACACTACAACGTCTGTGGTTCTACACTACATAAAACAAAGCATGAATAAAAATTGAATATGATCTCTAACAACAATTCTTTAAATGTAATGAAACATATATCTAAACTACTTAAACTATTTATAAGTTTATGTATTTCCATGAGGGGGGGAGGGGCGGGGGTTCCTTAAAGCAAGCACAGAGCATAATGAATCTAAGTACTCGCAAGATGTAGGAAACACGCAATTGTCAGTAAACTGGTTCATTGTTCATCATCTTTAGAAATGTATCACAAATAAAAAAAACTTATGAAAGTATGTTGTATCTGTCTACCATAATACTCAAAGGTTGGGCCCTTGTTTATGTGTCTAGGGGCTTATTTATTACAAAAACCATAAAGACCTAAAAACTATTACAAGATCTAACTAAAGTATAAAACTTGGTTACAATTGAGCCTTTGCTCCTAAAAAGAGGTGACTAGTAGTGGTTAGGATCTTGGAGATTTGATGTGTTGGTGACTTGCTTGAGCCCTCTCCTATGATGTATAGGTTCCCTTCATTAATCTATGGAATTCCCAATATTGATTTCCCTCTGTTGGTAGACTTTAGTTGCAACCCCATCTTCTCATTGAAAACGAGATTTGTCTTCAAGTGTGAGTCTATCTTCTTATCAAAACTGGGATTTGTACATAGTTGTAACTCTATGTTTCCTGTTGTTGGAATTCACGCACTAATTTCATACATTAGTTTGTTTTTAAACAAAAACTAAAGTAAATCAAATAGGAAAAAGTTCAAGCACTTTATTCAACATCATTCTATTTGTTAAACACATAAACAACCTCAAAATATGTAAATAATCCTTTACACTGTGCTCCTTTGCCTCCATTGTTATGCTTAGGATATGACGTTTACCTACCAAAACTGGGGCTTATCACTCTCCCCAACTGAAGGATTGCACGTCCCTATGCAATCTATCATTATGGAACTGTGCAATTTTCCTACTATGCCTGCATCTCCCTTCCATCGTAAGCAATGATTCTAGGAGCTTCTCCCTGCTTATAGTATCCTAAACTATGTTCCACCTGCTCCCAATTCCCTTTATTTTCTTCTTCATCAATTTCCTGGGTGCTACCAAGAGGGAGCACCAGTGCTGGATTCATCTTGAGGCCTATCCATTCAAGCCCCTTTCACTGTAAGGTCTATTTATATAATTGGGCTCTAAGGGAAGTTTTTAAATTATTTGGGGAGTGAGGCTCCATGCGTTTCAAGTCTTGTGATAACCTTTCCCATCTCACTGTGTTTTCATTGGTGGCATGTTCTCTTGTCCTCTCCAAAATTTGGTCAAAATGAATGACGGTTTCCTTTTATTTTTCCTTCGGAATTGGAGTCAAGTCCTCATCAACAACTAGGATTTTATGGCCATGTATGACCATGTCAATATTGGAAGTCTCAACTCATATCCATAATCCATTTGTCCACTCCTCTAATTGATAGAGATCTATATCATAAGCCCTTTCAACTTCAGTGTTCAACCAAGAGTAGAGAGCTCTCAACCAATCATCCCCTGCATATGGATTTTGGGACCATCTATAAGGGTGAGCAAGAATAAAATTATGCATGTAGAATTCACTTGGTAAATATTTATCTTCTTCAGAATTGTCCTCACAAGCTTACACAAAGTCTTTTGGATTTATGATGTTATAGGGAAGTTGTTTCTTAAGTCAGTACAATTGATACTTACACCATCTTTCTCTTAGGAAAACTAAATATACTTTGGATGGAGGTCTGCAAGCAATGATTTCTTCATATAGTTGGGTGTTTTTGTTCATAGTGCCCTCAAAATCCTCTGTTTTCTGATTTTTCTTTTATATTACCTCCTTACAGTTCTCCACTTCTTGTTGAAGTTCCTTATTTCTCTGCTTAAGTCATTTGTTATTATCTGAGTACTGGACCTTCAAAATTTGCATTTTCTTTTGTAATTCAACTACTTTAGTTGATAATGCCTCTTTGTCATTATGTAGGGGTAGCTAACGAGGACTGTACCATGGCTTTTAGTTGTGTCAACTCTTCTTTTACCCATTTCAGCTCCATCATTGTACTATGTAGTCAAGGATCTGTTGTTGGCATTACTTCTTCCTTCCCTGATGGTTGTTCAAAATCCACATTATCATCAATCATGGTTATGGATGAGTCTACATGGTCGCCCTTATCATTCTCCCCCTCCTCATATTCATTATGTTGTTCTTCCGAGGCTCAAGCCTATGCTTTTAGTTTCTGTTGAAGCCTTTGAAACTCGTACCCCTAGGTAGAGGAGATCTTCTTTGACTTGGATGAGTTGGAAACAAACTTCTTCATCCCAGCTAAGGTGCCAATGACTAGGTCATCCTCGTTGTCTTCTAACTGAAATTTTCTCTTCGCTCTAGTGGTGACGAAGGCCCCTTCCACCCCCTTCTTCTATAGCACCAATGCACGGGGACTTCACTTAGTGAACATCTCACATAGCACGTGCGATCGTGGGATATTAAAGAATACCCTTAATTTCCAAAGATATTGACCCAAACTCTTTTTGTTGAAACCCCCTCCCAATACTTAAAACCTCCTCCCCATCCCTTTTTATACCTCAATCCTTATAAACCACCCTACCCACCCCCACCTTAAACCCTTCATCCCCCCAATACCTGCAATATATATTGGTTCAATTTTAATAATTTTAAAACCCACAATATGAACTAACGTGATAGGATATTGGTCAACAAGTGAAGCCCCCGTGCACCAATGTTGGGGTTGGGGTTCTAATTGATATTCTCATTATTTTATTACTTACTTCAGAACTAGATACAAGTGCAGATCTTAGAGTCTTCAACAACTACACATCATCTACATAAATTTTAATAAATTTTTCCCAACATAGTTGAGGAATCTGAACCTTTAGCTCAGTGTTGATGAGACAATGGTGGGATAAGGCATCAATCTTAGCTTAGTGTTGATGAGACAATGGTGGGATAAGGCATCAATCTTACCTTACTTCACCTTGTGAGTCATTTCCTATAATGAATGTGATAGGGAATATGAAATGTTGATATTCTCCTATGCTTTTAGATGGGATCTATGTCTTAGCATGGATGTCATTCTAAAGTGGAAAACATGAATTTGGCTCAACCTTTCAGTACACGTGATATATATGATTAGATAGGCCGCTACGTCCCTCCAAGGTTTGGGAATAGTGTCCATCTTTACTCCATTTCGATCCTCTTCATATAAGTCCCCCTATTTCAAAAACTCATGCTTGGATTTATTTGCTAGTTCGCTCTCGTCCTAGCTCTAAGGTTATCCTCTTGAATCCCAGTATACTCCACCATCCTAGACTCATTGAGGGGAATTCTCAATCCCTTCACTCTAGTGACAAATTCACTGTCACTCAACTGCTTCAAATTTCTGGCAAATTCACACGAAATGATGTTGTTCGACTAAAAACGGGAGTAAACTTTCTACCCGACCATTTGCACGACCATTTGCACCGATCGAACGATCTAGCTCGCATGAGTTGTCACATCACACAGTGCTGGTTGTCCGATCGATGCAAATGGTCGGTAGAAAGTTTACTCCCTAAAAACGTATTGAAACCTTACACGTAAGCTTCATTGTTATCCACCTCTAACTCCGTTTGGCTCTGCTCCTGATCAATTAATCACAGTAACTATTGCCTCTTCTCCATCATGTTTAATTCAAAGTCCTTCCAGCCTCACCAACTTTCTTGTTTCAAATAGATTCCACACATGCTTTCTGGTTTATCATTGCTTTGGAGGGCGGTGATTGTCTTGATATGACAAGAACCCATACTTTTGGCTTACAAATGATGGATTTTTCACAGATCTTCTTTAATGGATTCTGGTGACTGGATTTGTACACATTAATCTGTATCAGTCGTGGTAATACCGAGGCGATCTTTTAACAACGTTTACATTTTTTATTGCTCCTCATGGTGAACCCTCCAACTAAAATCAGTAGTGATCATATTCGCTTGTTGTAGGTGGTGTTGATGTTGTTGGAGCTGCGTCATTCTGTAGTGGATATCGTCGTAGATTATGCCTTGAGTTGTCTGGATTATGCCTTGAGTTGTCTGGATTAGAGTGTAGGAGGAAGCATGTGTGTGTATCCGTTGATGTATGTGCTTGTTATAGTTTGAGCATTTGCAAAACAGTGTTACGTATTTTATACTTTCAGAGCAGTGAAAGTCATGGTTATTTTCAGTGGGGGAACCATGGCCACCCGAGACGCATATCCTTGTACATGACATAGAAATTGCTGCCACTGTACTTGATTCCCACCTTGTTTGGGTTGAGAGCAGTGAAAGCCATGGTTATTTTCAGTGTCAAAAGGACTTCCATACTGGTCAAGGCACTGCCGAGAGGGGGTTCAGTGTGGAGCGAAACCACTGTCACGCTCTGCAAATTAAATATTCAGGCTTCTTGGGTTTTATGACCATGAACATCACCAGTGTTATTACTCCTATAATAACAGCAATTACAACTATGATTGACAATACACAGCAACAGCATCTGCAGATCCAACAGCCTACAAGTCAGATATATCAGAAACTTGTGATAGCAACTGCAACTATGAGCGACAATACACAGCAACAGCATCTGTCAATTCAACAGCTGGCAAGTCAGATATACCAGGAACTTGTGAATTAGCCTTGTCACAAGAGGCTAAACAAGCAACCCTACCCTATTCTCCTCTGACTTAGTTGAAGATAACAGATGCTCTTAACCATTAGGCCCACTCAGGAATTGATTATTGACAGCCCACTGAAAATTTGATAAAGTGGAAAGTGAGGGGCTGTTGGACTTTATTTTCCAATATATGGGCATAAAATATTTTGAAGATTATAGTTTATGAAAAGAAATACTTTTGAAAGAGAGTGGCCAAAAAACTTGATAAAAGTGGGATCCAAGTTGGTGAATAAGATATATATTAGAATTGAATTACATGGAGGTGGGGTAGGGGTGAAAGTATGCATTTTTTCTTTTTCTTTTAAGAGTGGGGTTGTGTATTTGATAAAAGTTTAATTTTGGTAGGGTTTTTATAAAAGTTTAATTTCGGTGATGCTGTTTTAGGGTTAAAAAAGTATGTGTCTTTTAGTTAAGACAAGGGAGGATGTAAAGTTATACATTGTAAGGTAGTAGTTTAGATATGTTATTATTGTCAAGTTTTTTTTTCCTTTTAGTGAAAATTTAGTAAAAAAATAAAAAGAATTGGTAGAATTGCAAATAAGTTGTTAAAATTATATAAAGTAATTAAATCATTTAATGTATTAAAAATCACAATTTAAATAATGCAAAAAAATTAGACTTTGACCAAAGACTGAATAACAAAATTATGTAATAATAACAAAATCCAAATTCTATAATAAGTATTATAAGTGTAGTATGAACCAAAACTTATATGGAATTTTCACATTTTCTAAATTTATCCCATTTGCCATTAACTTGAAAATGACCTCCTAGAAAAGAAAACTAAAACAAGTTACATCCAATAATATGTTTGATCAATTTTTTGTTTTTTTATTTCAATATTTAAGATATATATTGATTTAAGATATTTGACATAAAGTTGATGAGTCTATTTTATAAGGGAGTAGTTTAAATATTCTACTTTTTTGGTGTATATTTTCAAGTTTGTTTTGTTTAGATTTCAATTGGAAATCTTCAAAACAATCTTAGAGTTGTATATATTAATTGTGAAAATTGCATCATTTAAGTGTCATAAAAATATTTAAAGGTGTTGAATTCATTTATGTATTCAAAAACATAATTTAAACACTTTCAAAATTGAATTTTATGAAAAGAAATTATTAAATTCCAACCAAAAACCCCTAAAAAAATCCAAAACATAAATAAATAAATTACTATTTTCATAAACTATATTATATATTATTAATAATTAAAGTTCATAAAAACAATTCTAAAACACATAATTATTATAACTATATATATAATATAAATTTTCCAAAACGTGTAGTTTTAAAGTCAATGAATACATAATATGTACATATATTAAACATAAATTGAGGAATAAGTTTCACTCCTTCATATTGCCTACCCATGATGGTGGTGGTGGTGGTATATCGACCTTAAGAAGGATACAATCTTGTTCAAAAAGCTTGCCAAAAAGTTTTCCAAAGTGGTCAAAACGCTTGTCAAGAAGTTTTCCAAGCTCAGATCTAATGTTGAAGCTATGTCTGTAGATAGGTGGTCAAATCTAATTTTAAATGAAACTATATTTTTATTCCTACTTTTAGTGTTTGTGATTTATGTGTATAATTACTATTTTTTTAAACTAGCATTTGCACCAAGAGGTGCAAAAAAAAGCCAAGAGGGTAAAAATATTCTATCTTTTCGCAAGCCAACCTTTGTTTTTTACCTTGGGAAAGTGCATATTAATACTGAGTTTTGAAATTTTAGGTTAAGACATTTATAATTGATTTTTTTGGGGTTTCGATTTTGGATTATAAAGTGTGCAAGAAATAATAAAAAATAACTAACAGTGACCTAAAATTAACGCGTACAATGATTATGCCGAAAATTGCGAATAATAATAATACAGTTCAAATTCCTGCAATTCGCAACTCGAAAATTGTGGGATGCGGGTTTCGGGAAAGTTTAGCGGGATGACGATGGACGGTATATATGTTATTTGATATTTGATCAAGGGATTGAAAGTAGTCCACATATGAGATTTGCGCGATGGATTGAATCAAACCAGCTTGGCAAAATCTAAAATGTACCCATGATCGGCGGTCCAGATGAAGGTAGGTTGCAGATCAAGGGTCTCTGTTGATTCCGTTGAATTAAATTGTGCAGATATTGATAAGAAGCTGATCCACGATGAATATAACTTGAGAAGCAAATGAAATATATGTGGTTCAAGATCGGTTGATGAACCAAATCTCTTAGCATGGACAAAATGTCCCGATAAACCTGGTACAAAAAGGACATTCCCACGTATTGTATGTTTTTTCTTACCAGTAATTGAGTCCCCAGACGCCATTCGCAACATTTTATAGGTCAAGATCATGTTCCCAGCATCGTTTGCTATCCCAACTTCGAGGATCCATCATGAAATTTAGATATTTGAAACAGTAAATCTTGCCTCTACATGAAGCAAAGAAATGCAGCCAACCGAATTCGTTTTTATCCCACCTGCAGCATATGCGAAAGGGCAAGGAAGGTCAAGTCCAAATGCCTTGACCCACCTGGGCAGCAACGCGGGAGAACACCTAAGGTCTTATCCATGGCCAGTATGATAATTGAATATCAGAGGAGATTACTTGACTGGATTTTCCTCAAGGAGTGAAGATCTTCACTCACTTGTCACTTGTACTATTGTTATGATTGCCAATTGTCAAGTGTACAACTATGCTGGTAAGTTATTTTTCAGTCTGTCTGGCTCACCCTATATAGCGCCACCCTCTGGAGTTGCTAAAAAACGAGGATGAATAAGCACTGAGAGAAAGGCCAAAAGTGCTCAATTACGTGAGGGCTTGAGTTTCCTTTTAGACAACAATGGCTGTAATGTTCCAGAAGCTCATTTGTTAGGGGGTACTGATGGTTGGCGAATATGAAATTATGTTCCTTTATCATCGTGGTTGTCTACACCAGGAAATTGCCAACCATCAAGGCCTGGATGTGATGCACTTTGAATATTTCTGAATAGTCATACTTTCAGCTGCACAATACGATGGTTTTCCTGTCCCTGGAGTGTGTCCCCAGAAGTCCTCGAAGAGGTCACATTTTCCAAAGTCCTACTACATGGGGGCCATATTCAGCGACAGGCAGTCGGAGCGAATGCTCGTACTGGGGTGGTGGGTGTCCGAAGTCTTCATCACCACGTTTGTAATTCCCACTTGCTAATTTTCTCTAAGGTGGTGACGAGGTTGAGGACATACTTCACTGTATTGCCTGTTGGAGAGCCTATTTCATGGGAGGTGAGGAGAACAAGAATGCTTGTCTCCAAGACCCCTAACACAACAATGTTACTAGCACATAGGGGAATTGTGGACAAGTGTGAGCACAAAAAGCACATAAAGTCGTTTGGCAGTAGGAAACCATGCAGAAAGGCACTGTTGAGCATGAAACACACAGGAAGGGAAGGACACGTAGCTGAATCAATAGACAGATGAGTGGTTGAACCCAGTGTGCTTATTGCATCCAACGCTATACCTTTATGTAATTTTATGCTAATAGAGATGCAAATTCATTATAATTAATATATTTCACAAGAGTTTGAGCGTTCCGGGGTTTAAAACCATAGTCATATCATAATATTAGTTGGTTAAGGTTTGTTTATGGTTAATCTATTCCAAAACTATGCTTGTTTGTAACATCAATCTTAATAGTTTATGGTTAAACTTGGGGTCATAATAATTCAACTACATTTCAGGATTATTTGGACTTTGAACAAGAGACTGAGACTAATATCGTGTAGTCAATAATTGGCAATGGTAAAGAAAATCATAATGTACTTTATGTAACCAATTTAACTAACAACCCAAGCTATGAAAGCATTTGTCAAAGCAATTCTCTGATGCAAACCTTAGTGACTCTCAATTAATTCGTTTAAGAAATTATTTCAAGGTCTGTTTGTTTAATTAGTGTGTTTTTATAGTACTTAAGAGAATAATGGTAATTATTTCAAGTTTTATTTGTTTCAGTAATGGCTCTTCCACTTTCGTTTGCACACAACTAGGGGACCAGATGAGCTGATTCAATAGATAGACGAGTGGTCAACGCTAAAACTTTCAGTAATTTTATGCTAACAGAGATGCAAAATCATTATAATTATTACATTCAGAATATTTTGAATGCTTAATATTAAAAATCTTATTAACAATGTTAGTTGGTTAAGGTCTATTTATTTCAATATTTGTGCTTAATTTATGGTTAATCAATTTGAAAACAGTGCTTGCTTATAAGAGCAATCTTAATAGTCTATGGTTAAACTACGGATCCTTTTATATTGTTAATAATTCAATTACATTTTAGGATCATTTGGACTCTCAATCCAAATGTATGAAAGCAAATTTTAAAGCAATTCTGTGAACCAAACCTTAGTGACCCTCAATGAATTCGTTTAAGAAATTATTTCAAGCTCTGTTTGTTTAATTAGTGTGTTTCTATTAGTACTTAAGAGAAGAATGGTAATTATTTCAAGTTTTATCAGTGGCAGGTTTAACCCCCTTTTAATGTTGTATGAAACTTTTAAAAATGATTACAACTCTTGGCATTTTTTTTAAGACTATCATTAGGTGGGTAGTTATTAGGGAGGTGTTTGTTCATGAAATATGTTGCAAGCAGGGGTTATAAAACTTTGAAACTTACCAATGTGTAATAGTTCTAGAACTACCTTAGTGACAATAGTTGCTAAAGTAATAGAAAATCCTTTCCTTATGTAATGATACTAATAGTTAATCATTTGCTTCCATAAGGACTTAAAAGATAGTCATGCCACCCATAGTAAATACCACAAAGGGATTTAAATTTTATTTCTATTTTTTGTTATAGTTATAGTTAGGTATTTAAATTATTTTTTTTCTGCAAAGGATTTTAAATTATGTTTATTTTAAATTATCAACCTTTATGTTTATTGCTTCCATAAGGACTAACTTAAGTTACGATCATCTTTGACTTGTGCATGTGTGTGTGTGTGTGTATGTATATATATATATATATCTGAGAGAGAAAGGGTCAATGTTTTCTTACTCCAGCAAGACAACCTTTGTGACTTACCTTGGGAGACAACTTATTAATAGTGAGTTTTGAAATTTAAGGTAAAGACATTTATAATTGTTGTGTTCTGAGGTTTTGATTTTCGATTATAAATTTTACAAGAAGTAAGAAAAATTAACTGACAGCAAGTTAAAAGTAACGCGTACAATGAATATGCCAAATATTTGCAAATAATAATAAATGTCAAGTTCCCGTAACCCGCAACCCAAAAATTGCGGGATGCGAGTTTCAAGAAAGATTAGAGGGTTTGACACAGAATACTTACATAAATTTTTCCGCATCATGCATCCCACAACCGCAAATATATAGATGCGGGTTGCAGGATGTGTGTCGCGGTTTCGAATGAATACAAGTTGATATATTTTGTCTTCCCGGTAAATTGCAAGATGCCGCAACCCGCAACTCGAGAAATGCAGGATGCGGGTTTTGGGAAATATTAGAGGGATCACACACAATACTTACAAAAGCGATACCGCATCCCGTAGGCTACAACAAAAATGCGGGATGCCAGTTTTAGGAAAGATTAGCGGGATGACACATAATACTTACCAAATTTCTCCCGAATTCCGCAACGACAAATTTCGGGATGCGAGTTGTGCGACGGAAATTCGTGCAAATAATAAATATCAAGTTGCCGCAATGCGGATTTGGGTTAGGGTTTCATTTGTACTCGAACATGAATGAATAATGTGAAGTTAACATAGGTATATAGATACAAATTTCCTTATGATGAAACTTGGGATGATGACATAGTATTTTTTTTTCTTTTTAATTTTTTTTTTCTTCATGTGATCCAATGACAAAAAATACTTGCATATATCACACCTTTTTCTTCTTTTTTTCATCCGATTGAACTTACACCAAGGGCAAATATTGAAATTTGGGGTGTACGAAGATGTATGTTTTTTTCTTTCTACCTATGAGCATGAGACAACCACTCTAGAGATTGATTCTATGGCAGTTGTTCAAAATTTGCAATAAACATTAATATATTAATTTGTGTTGTATTTCAATTTTTCACTATAAATATTGTAATTCTTAAATAATTTTGAAACTAAAAGGAGCACTATCAGCAGTAATTTTTTTTTTAAACTTTCTGAGAAAATATGTACTTTCACTATAAATATTGTAATTCTTAATTGTATTCATTTAGTCTTCTTCATACAGTATACAGATTAATATATAATCCACTATCCCGCAACCCACACCCCGCAAATGCGGGTTGAGGGATGCGGGGTACGGGATTACTAAATAATATTTCATTCACCACCCTCATCCCGCATCCCGCATCCCGCAATTGCAGGGCGGGATGCGGGGTGCAGGTTGTGGGGTACGGGATTACTAAAAAATATTTCATTCACCACCCTCATCTCGTAGCCCGCATCCCGCAATTTACCTTTTGACAACGTGGAATCCCGCAAAATGCAGGTTGCGGAAACACAGAATAAAAATCCTAAATCAAATCACAAGACAGAAAGCTGAAAATTGAATATTGTTTTTGTGAAAGAAATTTATACGAAAATCAATCGTCGGTGACAGCGCAAGGATTCAACTGTTTTGAACGTGCTTGTAAAACTCCAATCTACTATTTAGTCCAGTTTAGCCTAGTCTACGTTTGCAAAATAGTGTAATATAACTATGGGCCGATGGTATTGTTTACTCTTCCATCGCTAGTATAATTGTTTACAGGACCGCTGGTGTCCTCTAAATTTAAGGAAAACTGTAAAGTGTAAATGAAGCACACCAAAATCAATATGTGGTTACCTTCAGGTGTGTTTATATGCAATAAAGCAAAGGTGTTTGCCGTTTGCAGCTTCAGAGTTCCTTTCAAGCAAAAATGTATCGAATTTTGTATTGCCGAGAAAAAAAAATGAGGCAATACATAAACAACTAATAATCACACAAAGCAGGAATAACAACAAAACAAAGCAAGGGAGTTTGACCATCTCATGGAACACCCTTGCTTTATTTGGTTGAACTAAAACAAAGCAAGGATTATGTCATTCTCTTTCAGTCAAAGCAGCAATAACAACAAAACAAAGTAAGGGTGTTGGATCATCTCGTAATTAGACTAAATGAATATTCAAAAAATTTCAGCAAACTAAAGGAATACTTGCAAATTTAAAGAAACTGCAAACTGCAAAAGAAAATACATAAATAACTAATAATCAGACAAAGCAGTAGTAACAAGAAAACAAAGCAAGGGTCTTTGACCATCTTATAATCAGACTAAATGAATATTAAAAAAAAATAGGCAGACTAAAGGAATACTTGCAAATTTAAAGAAACTACAAACTGTGAAGTGTAAATGAAGCGCACCAAAATCAATATGTGGTTACTTGAAGGTCTGTTTATATGCACAAAGCAAAGGCGATGCAACAACAAATGTGACAAATGCAGTACTGTAACATGGTTTTCAAGATCACCCTAAGCTGAGCAAATATGAAGATATTGACCCATGTCTCAATCATATGACAAGCTTTCTTGCATTAATTGAGCAACAATGCATTGATGAAACATTAATGCTAGTGGATAAAGGGACATGGACAAAATGTATTGAATTCAATGAAGCGCCAGTAAAATAGAAGATATGACAAATTGATCATAACCTAAAATGTTTTTCATTGAGCATTAAAAATGAAATAAGTAAAAAAACTCTTAAAACATAGAAAATAAATGCCAAACACCGAAGCTTTGTTATCATTTTTTAAACAAGCTTGAGTTGTAAAGTTGAAATTTATTATTAAGTTTTAAATTTATATAAAACAATAAAAAATGATAATAAAATAAAAAGCGGGAATTGAGATGTGGAATGAAATAATATTTGCAATATCTCGTTATGAAACCGCATCCTGCCAGGTTTAATCTCGACCGTCCATTTGTTTTGATCCCGCTTTCCTAATTTGGCGCGTGTAAAAAATATGGTCTTTTACAATTTATTTACCAATTGTAAAAGCCATCCCGCATCCTGCAACAAAAATGCGGGATGCGGGTTTCAAGAAAGATTAGCGAGATGACACATAATAGTTACCAAATTTCTCCTGAATCCCACAATGACAAATTTTGGGATGCAAGTTGTGCAACGGAAATTCTCACAAATAATAAATATCAAGCTTCCGCAATCCAGATTGTGGGATGCAGAATGAGAAAATATTTACAATATCTCGTTATGAAACCGCATCCCAGGTTTAATCTCGACCGTCCATTTGTTTTAATCCCGCTTTCCTAATTTGATGCGTATAAAAAATATATATAGGTTGGTCTTTTACAATTTATTTACCACTTTTTTACTGTTGCGAATTACTGCGGTGCATGAATTTTCTCTGCGTGAATTTTACCAGGCAATTTTATCACAGTCTAGTTCGATTACAGGTTAGTATTTTGGTCATTTCTTCATTCAATTTATTACTGTAGTCAATCCTGAATTAGTTTTAATTTTCGCTTCCCGTTGTTTTTTCTTTTAAACACAGTTTTCCAATTTGCAACAATGGCAAGATCTACTCGCTACAAAAACTTGGAAAATGATATGTTCACCAAGGATCTGAACTTTGGTATTTTCTCGGATACCAGTGGCAGAATCACTGAAACCTACCAAATTGAATGGTCTAGGGTTTATGAAATTTTTGACAATGACAAATTTTCTGATATTCAAGACAACCAGTTGGGCTACGAAAGAATCAGGGATTTTGGACTTCATTCTCTTACTGCTAGACCTGCTATCCTCCTGTACAATGACGTAGTCAAATGGATAGTAGAACATGGGGACCCGAAATCCCATTTTTTGAACGATAGTAGAGGGTTAGAGATAGCCAATTTCTGTCCCGAGGTATTTACGAAGGCTTATGCCCTTAAACCGGTAAGACAACCCCTTATTGCAAAGTTTGCACAAACCTCCAAAAGTAGGTTCAATTTCAAAGAAATGTTAAAATCGTGGATGCACCAACCTAGTAAATTCTCGAAGAGGTCTGACAAGCTTTACCCTATTACCTAGTTTAAAGAACCTTATTCCTTATTCGCAGCTATGTTATGCAGACTGTATGGCCTTCCTAATTGTTCTGTGTTCAAGCTTGAATGGGCTCCAGTAGCTCATCATGTTTTAACAACTGATAATTCTTTCTCGTGGGCATCCATGTTGTCGCTAGAACTCAAAATTTCTATCCAAGAGTACCAGAAGGCCACTGCTAGAAAGAAACCCAATTTCTTCTTTTCAGCCTTCATTTATGATATATTGTGCGCTGAGTTCGAATATCCTAATTTGGGATGGAAGTGGAGTTTTTCGACTCCCCCGGTGCCCATTTATTATTCAGAATTGTGGGATACTAACTATGCACCCAGGTTCTATGATATATGTCAACACTTCCTTGGCACCATATATTTTTTAATATTCAAGAAGGAAGCTCGTGCATTTTCACTTGAAGCCACAGGTTTGATTGGTGCAATGGGTGACTGGTATGTTGGCGATAATTTTTCATACATCAGAATTTGGGATAGCAACACTGTTCATATGCTTCCCATAATTGTCCCTGACAGGTTGGTTCTAGAAGAAGTGGCTTTCCAAACTGTCAATGATGGGGTTTACAGGAAGCTGATTGGCCCTAAGAAAAAAGCTTGGCCCAAATTCCCTTTGCACCTTGGATCGTTGGTTATTCCAACTTCAACCTGGGCTGCAATATTAGATGAACAGATACAATCTTTGAAGCTTGGTTTTGCCACCAAGAGAAAACACGATCCCAAGGGATGCCTCGATGCCCACTTTAAGCAGTATCATATCAAAATTAATTATGTGCACGAGGAAATTCTCAACGATTCTATTTATCAGGGTGTTAGTACATTTTTTGAAGTCTTGGCAAGAGCCAAAAGCAAGGATGAGGAAGCCCACATCTTGCAGCATCAAAAGGAACTGAAAGAGAGGATTCAGTGTTACAGGGCGCTGGAGATTGATGTCTTGGAGAAAGTAAGAAAGGATAGAGAAGAAAAGGAAGCTGAAGCAACGAAGAAATTATCAGTGGCAATTTTTCCAGACGGAGACAAGGGAAAAGGTCTAATGGAAGACCTTCCAGAGGTACCAGTTAGGGAGCAGGTAAAAGCCTTAATAATTACGTCAACACAGTCAAAACAGAAGCTAGAAATGATGACCTTTGTGTTGAATACTCAGGCAGTTTCAGCTCCTGCGACTGTTACTGATATCCTGGTGATTGCTGTAATCAGTCAGGCAAGTGATACTGAAGAAATAGTTGAAAAAAAACCATTCAAGAGATTGAAGGTGAAAGCTTCTTCCTCCACAGGTCCTATTATCGATTTGGTTGATTCAGATTTAGAAGAAGAGGTGATAGCCTCTGCACCTGTCACTGAAGAGGTGGATCAATATTTGCAATCATTCACATATTTGTTGGATGGTGATGGTAAGAAATATTCTATCCCTGTTTCTACAGTTTCACAATATTCATCTGTGTCTATGTGTTCATATTCGGCATTGCTCCTTTCATCCATCCATACTTTATCTACCTTGCCTACAGGAGGACGCATATCACCTGCATTGTCTCAATTGTATCAGGATTTGATATCTACACCTGAATATGTCACATCTGATATTGTGTAATGTTGGAGCAGGGTCCCGCAGCTACAGAAGAAGCTGCTAGTTTAGTGGAGAGATAAGTTTTGGCGGAAAGAAGATAAGACAGAGATACGACGCCGTAGCACATTTCCAGCTGCAGAGCAGAGCCAGAAACCATGACTTTTAAGATAGAGAAGTCAAGAAAGGCAACGATACCTGAGCGGTTGAGAAGAGAGAGCTCACCCACTGCATTGAAGGCAACGGTGGAAGATAGGAGGGCTCAACGACCCTCATAAAGGAGAAGGAGCAACGAGGCTGAAGCATTGAAGACGAAGGACAGAAAAGCGAAGCGGTGCACAGTACCCATGATCAGTGCCGGGAAGCATGGAAGACTGCAGAGAGCTGTGGTGTGACGAAAAGCGGCTACCTCAAGTACAGATATGGCTGACTGTCACTAGTTAGGGTTGGCTTACTGTTGGGATAGGCCCACAGTGTTGTAATGGCAAGACCTTCGGGCTGCCTATAAAGGGATATATTTTGTATTGTAAAAGGTTGGCATTTTGGGCGTTTAGGCCATCCAGCTAGTCGGATAACATATAGTAGCCATTGAGTCTGTTAGCCCACAGTATTTTGTATTGTAATAAAGTTGAGCTTTGGTTATGTTATTAGCGGTAGCAATCTTACTGTAACCAGTAGCTGGCTTATAGAGCGTGCATGTAACGATCCGCAGGGATCGACAGAGAGGGGAGAGTATATTGTAGGAGAGCAATATAAAGGAGAAAAGAGATCTAAGAGAGAAGATCTTGAGCTGCATATGCGGTGCAGCAGAACTGTGTTTTACCTTCCCCTGAGCTATAAGAAAACATAGTTCTGTGGATGTAACTTCCATCCTGGAGGAGAACCACGTTAAAATCAAGTGTTATGTGATTGGTTTATGTGTTATGTTTACTTATGCATTTCTCAGGCATTTCATGGACTTTGTTACAGTTTAATGAATGAATGTGTTAATCGGTTCACAGTAACATAGAAGGATAAATATAAGTAGAAGTCTTTGGCATGTTGTATGTGGTTCATTTAAGCTTTGCGTGAACAGTCACCAGTTGCAGTATTGAATAGCCTTGTATGTTAAGTCTTGCACATCGACACGAGCAACGCTAAGTGCGCTAAGTCACGGAGGTAGGGTATCACAGAGAGGTGATACCGCATCGGCAGAGGAGCTGCGATGCACGATACCGCGGGTTAAGGACTTAGCGTTGGGCAGGAGCTGCGTGTCGCACGCTGCACGGCGACGCGGTAAGGTTGGAGATATCACAAGACAGGGAAAGTGCGCGACGTAGAAAAGGACCACACGATGGTATAAAGGAATATCTCGTGGCTAGAAGAGCTGCGAGACGAGGAGATCACGCGACGCGCAGAGGAAGAGACCTCGCAGCTAGGGGATCTGCGAGCCGCAAGTAGGATTGCCATAGAACCTGGTCCAAGAAACTTGAGTCCTTGGCCAACCCATTAGAATCACTTCGGGTGAGACTTCAGGCCGCTTTGCGGTCTGTCGCCGAAAGGGCCAGTGAGCTAGGGGTGTTGTTGGTTGATTATAGTAAACCCAAGTCTGCCCAAAGCAGCCAACAAATGGTTCCGTTGCCGGTTTTGAACAACTGAGCGCTAATGTTCTGTTGGCATCCTACTAGAGAAGAGTTTCACCAGTGGCTGGATTCAAACTTAAGGGAGTTTGCCAAGAAAGAAAATTGGAGCCTTAAACTGAGCACAGAGGACTGGTTACAAAAGCATATCGCTTCAGATATACACGCGATATTTTTTGCAACCTATGGAAACGAGCTTTACGATTGGTTATCAAAGTTGACAGATAGGAACATATTCAAAAAGAAGAGAAACATTGTCTGGACACCAGAGCTAATTCAGACCGTGCAGAACCTCGACAATCCCATTATGAGAGCAGTGGACTTCTGGCTTGCGAGTGTGCTAGGAGGCTTCGTCACAGAG
>LPNX011058179.1:8459-38623 GCA_001517045.1 Pseudotsuga menziesii | reverse complement strand
TTTGGAATTTCTTCTTCTCTCAAGATTGTTCTTTTTCTCCTCTTCCTTTCTTTATCTTTCTCTCTTTTTTCTTCAATTTTGTTTTGATTTCTTTCATTTCATCTTGTTCTACGTTGGTTGCTTCCCATTGTGATTGATCAACAATCCAAATTGATACCTGCAAAACAATCTACAATGCTAAATTTGTATTACAAAAAAAACATTTTTTCAAAGAAATTAGGCAATTTTGAAGGATAGAGTTAGCTTAGTATGAATTATGTTTATATAGAGTTTCATAAAAAATTCAAGTGGGAAAGATGGTTCGGTGTGTAGTTGGAGTGTCATTAATGTTTAATTAATGTTTGAATTCACTCCCGGGCTTTTGCTCCAAAGGAGTTTACATGACTAGGACCTCGACCGAGCTCATACCTCGGGCGAGGTCTTAACGAAACCTCGACTGAGGGTTTGTTAAACCCTCGGTCGAGGGATTTACAAACCCTCGGTCGAGGTTTCCTTAAGACCTCGACCGAGGTATTTAAATACCTCGGTCGAGGGCTTAAGAAAATAGACTTAGCCCACATTCAAACAAATGAAAAATTTTCTGTGCCTTCCAGAGGTGTACACCCTACCATTCCTAGCACATAATTGAGTGGAGTTGATACCGATAAATTCACCAACAAATATTCTATCCATTGAGGTATCATACACACATTTTGGCATTCATATGAAATTTATTTTTTAATTACTTCTAATACTTATACTTAGAAAACCACACTACAACTTCGAAGCAACTCAAAGAAAAATCCGCAGAGTTAAAAATACACAGCCAAAAAATTCTTAAAAATGCACACATCACATATCGACGTGTCCTCTTCAAAAGGGTATCTTTGGTTTTTCAATTTTTGAAAAAATAGAAAAAATTGCTTTACGTGGACAAATATGTGTTTAAAACGATGCTGAAATCGAATGTGGTCACTTTCGAAAAATAATAAATAATTGTATAATGCGAAAAAAATTAAGAAAAAAATATGCACATCACACTGCATTTTATGTAGATCATGCTCATATATATATTTTTTTAAAATTATTAATGCAAGATTGAATTACTCTACGTGGACACGAGCCACTTATTAGCTTCTTCAAATTTTTAAGGCCACACAGTTCATTAAATGCAAAAATTCACACATTAAATGACATGAGAATATTTTTAAAAAAATATCACTATGAAGCCAACATAATATCCTACAATTTGTTTTTTTACTGCAAGTCAAAATTCACATGGCATATATGCGTTTTGAGGGCTTCTATCTATCACATGAGTAAAAAATCAGGTTTTCATTGCCAAATTTGGCCAAAAAGTGTTACCCATCTTCATGGAATCACCCGCCATCCTTAAACTTCAATCCAATAAATGCAAAAAATATAAAATCTAAATTTTTAAAACATAGTCCAGTCTGGGAGTCCATATTGTATATCTATTAAACTATATGGTGAATAGATCACCCACATCATTCATCTCATTTATAAAACTAGAGTCCATAAAGACCGTAGTAACTATCACACTATCATGGTTGGACATTTCTTGGCTAAGATCATTGTAACACTCTAGTAGACGTCCACATATTCAAATGGGTTGAAACAAAGTGGTTGAAGGCAAAAGGACAAGCAAGGTTCATAAGAAACTATCATAACAATGGTTATAATTTCACATTGAAATCCATCATTGAAGCCAAGGAAAACCAGTGTGAAGTATATTGCTCCTTTGTGGACTTCCAAAAGGCATTTGACATAGTCCCTTAACATTTTCTAGATGAATGGCTTAAAGCCTTGTGTCTTCCACCCATGGATGTTTCTCTTGTTATGACTCTTTATGAGACTATTATTGGCAAGGTATGGACAAGAGTTGGTGTGATAGATGATGTCCATAGTACCATAAGGGGTTAAATAAGGATTTCCACCCCCCCACATTTTTTGGGATTTTACATTGACAGGTTAGAGGAAATCATAAGAAATGCATTGGGTGTCATAGATGGCTTTAACTCTTTGGTGTATGTATTTCCATTCTTCTTTTTGTAGATAAAATTATGATGACGTCTCATTTGGTGAAGGGTCTCCAGAGACAACTAGACATCTTAGCTTCCTTTTGTGACACTCATAAGCTTCAGGTTAATATTTAGAAACAAATTTCATGGATTTTAACATCCCTAAAAAATAAGTCTAGTGAGGTTATAGTGACTTACAAAGGTGAGAGGATTGATATTGTCTCTTCATATGTATATTTGGGGGTCCACCTCTTTGAACCAAGATTTAGTTTGACTCTAGCAATAGAGACTAGACTAAAGTGGTATGCATCTCTTACTATAATTGAAAAACTATGTTTATATCTTCAATTACAAGATATTTAAACAAATATTTTCCTATTTCATGCATCAATCACTAGTACACTCTTGTATGGTTGTGAGGTTTTGGGACCATACCTTCGAGCAATAGACGAAAGTTGAAATTAAGAGAGTGTTTATCACAACATTATCTAAACATCTAATTGTAATGACCTAATTTTGCACACCTTCCTTGTCATTATTTTCATCACCATTGGTAGAATTAGCCCCATTTCCATCTCATCCATTTTCATATGAGCACAAATAGAAAGAAAAGTAAGAATTTGATCATGTCAAGCATGTTGTGGTTTTCTCCTAAAAAACTGAGACTAGGTCATGATTTTTCCTTTGAAAGGCAAGACCTAATCTAAAAACTAGTATTCAATAATTCCTTATTGTTGTGCACTTCCCAAACCAATGTAGTGGTTGAAAGTGGACATTCCCTAACTATTATTGGCAAAAAAACTATTGATTTGGTCTTCCAAAGCCCTTGATTGTTGTAGCTTTCTTTGTGATTGCAAGTACTGTAATGGTTGATGATCTATGCGTATTATTGTTTCCTTCCCCATTAAGTAATTCTTCCATTTTTTCACACATTGTACTAAAGCATAAAGTTCCTTATAATATGTTGGATAGTTAATTATTTCTTGTCTAAAGGATTATGAATGGTAACAAATAGACTTACCTTGTTGCATCAAGACTGACCCCATGGAATATCCACTTGCATCAGCCTGTATCTCAAATGGTTGCTGCAAATATGGAAAATCCAACAATGGTGTTGCACTAAACTTCTCTTTCAATGTATTGAAGCCTTTCTCTTGTTTACCTCCCCACTGAAAGACCTATTTCACACTTGTCTATGCATGCAAAGGGGTTTCTATATACGATAAATCAAGTATACAAGATAGGTCTTGCCAAACTTACATTTAGACAAGTTTACAAATAATTTCTCACTTTTCAGTACATCAAGTACTTCCCTTACATGCATTACATGATTCTTCCAAGTACAACAAAAAACCAAAATGTAATCTAAGTACACAATGAAGAAAACATCAATAAAGTGCCCGAAAATATCATTCGTCACTCACATAAATATCCCAAGAGTGTTGCATAAACCGAATGGCATCACTAACCATTCAAACAACCCCTTCTTGGTCTTGAAATTTGTTTTCCACATATCATTCTTTGCAATCCTAATTTGATGGTAACCACTTTTCAAATCCAACTAAGAAAAATAGACAACATTTTTCAATTGATCCAATAAGTCATCAATTCTAGGAAGATGGTAATGATTATTTATTGTGGTCTTCTTCAGTGCTTGCAAGTCTACATAAATCCTCCATGTTCCATCTTTCTTAAGAACCAATACAAGAAAATACCCACATGGAGAAGTACTTGGTCGTATGACTCTCTATCCAAGGAATTTCTAAACTTGGTTCTTTTATCTTTGTATTCTCTATCACTGATAGCCTGTACATACCAATGTTAGGACGAGGAGCATCCTTCTGCAAAAAATATCTTTTTAAATCTCCCTCTTGATAGGAAACCCCTTAGATTCCTGAAATACCCCATTATTGTTAGATTTTTATCATTCAAGCTAGCATTATGATCTTAGGATCTTATCTGAGAGAATAACATGCACAGCAATAAAACACAAGAGACAAGAGACACAAAGAATTTTCCTCGGGGAAACCATAAAGGAGAAAACCCTACAACTTCCTCAGAGATAGAATCAACACCAAAAGTAAAACCCAAAAAACATAAAGATGATCTCCCGACAGCAGTAGTCTCTCTCTCTGATCCCAGCAACTTCTCCTCTCACTCATGCGCCTCAATGAGTGAGTGTGTGTGTGATAAATAGAGAGGTTCACTCTCTATTTATACTCTTTCGTTCACTTGAAACCCACTCCAACATGTCGTCCTCACTTAACAATTACTTACTAGAGCCGACATCTCTAGGAGTGTCTAATAAACCTAGTGCCCCACAACTTGTGGGGACTTTGCCTCCTCTGACTAACAAGGAGGTTTATCCTTAACACAATGGTGGGGACTATTGCCCCGAATTACAATGACTCACCTAGGGTCGAATTCTCTAGGATAGTCTAATAACCCTAGGGCCCCATAACTGTGGGGACTTTAACCCTTGACCAATAGGAGGGTTACCCACAATGACTTGACATGAATTGTTTACATTATAGAAACTTCCTAGAATAAACATTGGGGTATGACATGAGTCAATTACATTACAGACACATCCTGGAATAAAAATCAGGGTACAATACATAAGATATATGGATGAATAAATTTCGAAGTTACAATTACATCAACACTCCCTCTTAACTAGGAAGGTATTCTCTCTACACAATCAGCACAAGTCTTCTTCTCTGTATCATCTGGATCATCATTGAGTTCTTGTCATCTTCATCTTCAATTCATCTTCATCTGGATATGGATCATCACTCGATCTGGATCATCATCGCCATATCTAGATCATCACTGGATCTGGATCATCATCACTGGATCTGGATCATCATCATTGGATCTGGATCATCACTCGATCTAGATCATTATCACTACTGGACCATCATCATGGGTGTTATCTCATGATTCTTCTCGTCAAAGGAAATTCTATAGATCCAACCCTTTTTCATGTTGGTTGTAGGCCTAGCCTCCATGTAGGTCTTTTTCAATGCTTATATCTGGCCCTAAGTCAGAATGACCCACCCAACACTTATATCTGATCATGTAGGAACCAATCTTATAATCATATCAGAAAGGCATGCCCAACACTCACATCTGACCATGTGGGAACCAATCCCACAACCTTGTTAGAAAGGCCCAACACTCACATCTGATCATGAGAGGAACGAATCCAGAATTCATGTCAAAAAGGATCTACACTTACATTCGACACATGTGAGGAACCAATCCAACATACATGTTCGAAAAGGCTCCACACTTACATTCGACACATGCGAGGAACCAATCCAACATATATGTTCGAAAGGGCTCTGCACTTACATTCGACACATGCGAGGAACCAATCCAACATACATGTTTGAAAGGGCTCTACACTTACATTCGACACATGTGAGGAACCAATCCAACATACATGTTTGAGAGGCCTCTGCACTTACATCTGCACATGCGAGGAACCAATCCAGCATGCATGTCAGAAGGGCTTGCACTCACATTTGATCATGTAGGAACCAATCCTACAATCATATTAGAATGGCCCCCAGTCCCAGACTGAGCTTCCTGGTAACTGACCAGGTGCCTCCATTCCAAGAATGGAATTCATCGCTTACTTCTGATCATGTAGGAACCAATCCTACAGTCACATCAAAATGGCTCAGCACTCATATCTGACATGGAAGGAACCAATCCACTCACCATGACAGAATGGCTCAGCCCTTACATCTAACCATGGAAGGAACCAATCCTCTCACCATGTCAGAATGGCTCTGGGTCTCATCATTTCCCCTTGGAGGAAACCTCGATCTGGAGTACACCAAGCTTCTCCCTGAAGTACTTGAATTTCACCCTAGCCAATGGATTTGTCAACACATCAGCTATCTGTTCCTCCGTCGCAACATACTAGAGATTCAATGCTCCCCTCTGCACCATATCCCTGATATAGTGATACTTGATCTCGATATGCTTTGACTTGTCATGGAACACCGATTTCTCCAACAACTTCACACAACTTTGGTTGTCACAATATATACAAGTAGCATCCATCTGGAGATCAAATAAATCAGACAGTAGCTTCCTCAGCCATACTGCCTCACAACTAGCTGAACAAGCTGTGACATACTCTACTTCAGTTGTACTCAGTGCCACACAGGATTTCTTCCTACTAAACCAAGAGATCACACATGATCCCATACTGAAGCAATACCCTGAAGTGCACTGTCTACCTAATCTGAATCAACATAACCTTCCAGGTTAATCTTTTGATTCACCTCACACTTGAGCCCATAATCAACTGTACCCCTCAGGTACCTCAGAATATGCTTTGTAGCAATCAAGTGAACATGTCTCGGATCTGTCAAGAACTGGCTCAAGGTGTTCACAACAAAGCAAATATCTGATCTCATGTTTGTCAGGTACATCAAGGACCCAATCATCTGACGATACATCGTGGCATCAACCGTCTCTTCATGTTCAATGACATAGGTGTGGTCATGTCCTTACAGTCCATCATCCTGAACCTCTTCAGGATCTCTACTGCATACTTCCCTTATCTGAGGAATATTCCATTCGCATTCTGCCACACCTCCATGCCTAGAAAATAGTGCATCGACACATAACAGGAGCATCACTGGTCTTCCGTCTTTCAACCTTGAAGCAAAGGTTGGAGTCCACTTTACTCTTAGTAAAGCCTAGATTCATCAATAATATATCCATCCTATCGTACCATGTTGAACCTCAAGATATTCTGTAGTCACTCCCTCTGAAGCGAAGCATCATACTCCCTCTGTCTTCCGTACTCTATGCATTGAAACATTCTGTACTGGAGTGACAAGTAGCTTCCTATGCTATTAATATTCTATGTATCCATCTAGTGTATAGAATTTCATCTTCAACCTCATCAAGCTCATCATGTATGTGTTTCAACTCCCACTGGCTACAAATGTCTCTTCGTAGTCTATGCCTTCTTTTCATGAGAAGCCTCATGCTACGAATCTTGCCTTGTATCCCACGATGTTTCCATCTACTACATGATGGAACTATGAACTTTCCTTCATGTATCGGTACTGCATTCTAGACATCATTCTTCTTGAACTGGTCTTTCCTTTCTTCTTGGTTACTTCTTCATATCTTGAAGGTTCTGCATCAATGATGTTGCTACATTCATCATATTATTCTTCATCTTTGAACTATCGTCACTTGTTCTTCAGAACAAGTCTCATTCTTCTTGCTTGTAGGTGATTATGTATGTGATCTTTCCTACAAGTCAAATGCATTTGTATGGTTAGAAACATTTCATAAGGAATATTCATATTGGCAAATTCTTATGCATAAATATATGATCATGCAACTACTTTAGCCAATACAACATTCATCCATATCTCACGGAAACTTTCTAGATGCCTTCCATCTCTACCAGGACAACATTGAGATTGTGCACTAATCTAATATGTCAGCAAAGAGGTTTCATTCTAGATAAGTAGCAATGGAGAGTTGTATAGCACCATGAGCTACTTACCCATCACATGCATATTAGTAGTAAACTGTCATTAATGCAAACATTCTATCATGCATAATACATTAACTGAATATAAACAAATGCATAACAAAACAATATCATGAAATGAGAATTGAATACTTATCTTTATTTGTTCCGTGGGTAGACTCCTTCTTGAGCCTTCAGCTTTATCATCTTCCTCATTCATGATAGCATCGTTTCTTATCCAAATGATAAGATGGATAAGAGGTTCTTCAAGAGTTGAGTTCTTCATATTCCTCATTACTTGAGGGATCTTCTTTGGATGGTGAGAGCTTGATCTTCCCATCTTGTTTTCTCTTACTATGAGTTGAGCATATTCTTGTGTGTGCTCTTCCCAGAATCTTTTTGAAAGTAATCACTTCCTTCTGGCACACATTTCTTAAATGAATGAATCCCATGATCCTGGGAGGCCATTCAAGGTGGCTATCACCTCTTCTGCATTCTCTGCTGCTTCTTCTACCACTTCAAGTTGTTCTTTTATTTGAGAGACCCTCGTAAAGTATGACTGTATGGTCTTTGCATTCTGTATCTTCACATTCTTCAACTGGTTTCTTAAGGTCATATTCTGATTTATGTTCTTCCCTTCAAATAGCTTGGTCAAGGAATCAAACATCTTCGGTGTCTTTAGGGAAGACACTTGTGGTACATTTTGATTCATGACTGAATCCGAACAATGATCTTCTTGGCCTTTACCAAGTTCTTCTTGTGTAAGACTTTGAGCCTCATCTCCCTCTAGAACTGGAACCTCTCTACTCATGTAGGTGTCCAGTTCATTTTATTTAGAGAGATTAAATACTTCCATGCTTGGAATTTTTCAACTTCACCAAGATTATCATCAAGCTGATGTGATAGATCACTTTGAAATGAGAACCTCAAATGGAAATAGCAAAAGATTATATCTTACCGATTTGAGGTGTCCGTCCTGGTTTCGGAGCTGGCTGATCTAGGGTTTGTTAGAGAAAACCTAATTTTAAAAACTTGGAATATTTCAGATCTAATTGGATAGAAAGATATATCTCTTCAAGTTGAGCTTTCCAATGTACTCCTTTTCTGAAAACAATGGAGGGAAGCTCCTGGAATAGGAAGCCATAGTTTTCCAATTTCTTCTGCAGAAATTCCTGTTACTGTTTCTATGGTATCTCTGAAATTAATACTCCTCTATGTTTGAAACTTTGTACCAAGGTAGCCTCACCTGTCCCAGTTCCAACACCATAGTTTTCATTAGAATTGGTTTCACCAATTGGGACTTATAATCATTTTCCCAAGGTGACCTATTACAGGACTGTTCCAAACAGTGAAGTTGTACGGACTTCCACGTGTCACTATTTCATCTTCTGGGTATGAAACTCAGACCAAAGAAATTAAATTCTATGCCCTTTCTAGAACATCTTTAGAAATTTCATTTGGACCTTTTTATCCCAAGATATAGTAATTCTCCCCAGGTGTCCTGTTTAGGGATGAATTCTTGAAGAGGCTGGAACCCTAACTTGGAGGGATCATCTATCCCAGAATGTAATGAATCCAAGTCTAAATTTTTAATAAAGTGTACATATGGATTTGATATTCGAACTCTGAAATTTTTGGCTCCTGATCCTTCTCCAATCCCGAGATATAGCGAATGTACCAAAACTTATCAGTTTTAGTATTTTAGGGTTTTTCCAGCTCGGGGTCAAACTAGGGTTTGAATTTCCCGGAGTTTCACCCAACCAAAAATATCGACCTAGGTCTCTAAAATTCGATTTTTATGAGGAGAGAAATCTTATGCCGTACTCACTCAAAAATTCCTCTTCTGTAAGAAGCCCTAATTTCCCGCACCAAGAACTGAAAATTTCCGGAATCGAATTCTACTTCAATAGAAAGATGCACCCTTCAATGGAGAGCTAGCCTAGCATACTTTTGCTAATGGATTGTGGAGAGAGACCCAAAAAGTAAGAAGCCCTAGCTTCTGCAGCTGCACAATGTCTTCTTCTCAGGTTATCTCTGATACCATGTTAGATTTTTATCATTCAAGCTAGCATTATGATCTTAGGATCTTATCTGAGAGAATAACATGCACACCAATAAAACACAAGAGACAAGAGACACAAAGAATTTTCCTCAGGGAAACCATAAAGGAGAAAACCCCGTAACTTCCTCAGAGATAGAATCAACACCAAAAGTAAAACCCAAAAAACATAAAGATGATCTCCTGACAACAGTAGTCTCTCTCTCTAATCCCATCAACTTCTCCTCTCACTCATGTGCCTCAATGAGTGAGTGTGTGTGTGATAAATAGAGAGGCTCACTCTTTATTTATATTCTTTCATTCACTTGAATCCCACTCCAACATGTCAACCTCACTTAACAATTACTTACTAGAGCTGACATCTCTAGGAGTGTCTAACAACCCTAGTGCCCCACAACTTGTGGGGACTTTTCCTCCTCCGAACAACAAGGTGGTTTATCCTTAACAAAATGGTGGGGACTATTACCCCGACTTACAATGAATCACCCAAGTTTGACTTCTCTAGGATAGTCTAATAATCCTAGGGCCCCATAACTGTGGGTACTTTAACCCTTGACCAATAGGAGAGTTACCCACAATGACTTGACATGACTTGTTTACATTATAGAAACTTCCCAGAATAAACATCAGGGTATGACATGACTCAATTACATTACAGACACATCCCAAAATAAACATCGGGGTACAATACATAATATATACAGATGAATACATTCTGAAGTTACAATTACATCAACAATTATAACTAGAATATATTTCAAGTAATTCATGCTTATGCCTTGGATCACAACCTATAAGGGCATTAGATACATCATTCTCTTTCAGTTTAGTAACCATAAGAACAAAATACTTACCAATATTCACAAGTCTCTTCGTCCATCCTGCATTAAATAAAGAAAGATTGTTCTTTATTTGGTGAGATCTAACAATATATTCAACCTTTTCCTTGAAAATGTGATACTTATTTCTTCATGATAAATTATAGCTTTTATATCATAAAGATATGGGCTGCCCAATACTATTTTGCATATGTCGAGAGGGACAACATCTAATACAACCTCATTACTAAATTTGGAAGTAATTACAAATTTAAGTGTACACTTTCTAGTTACTTGCAATTGAGTATCCTTTTGTATCCAATCCAAAGGTTAAGTATTCTTATGAGATCTCGTCTTTAATTACAACTTATTAAAATTATATTTGGAAATTAAATCAACTTGAGACCCATATTCAAACAAAGTATCTACCTTTGCATGCTTCACTATGACCCTTATGTGGGAAAGACCATTCCTTTTCTTATCATCATTTTCCAAATTATGAGATTGAATAGAAGAACTTGAGCTAGAAGATGATATACCTTTACTTCCCATTGCAGTGACCCTTGTCTCGACTATCGAATTAGACCCAAGGTATTGTTGCACAGTAGAAACATTCTTTTGCTTCCCCTTGTACTAAAACTTCTTTTGTAGCAAATAAGGATGCAACTTCCCACACTTAGCCTCCACATTCCCTTTATTACAGCAATGAGGACATGTAGGCTTCTCTACCTCTTTCTTCACTGTAGTAGTCTTCTTACCCTTCTCTTTTCCTTTCAACTACTTCTCGAACTTAGGTGGTTTCCTGTACACATTATCCATACCATGTTTACCTTTGATAACTTCCATATGAGTATCTTGTACTGTCAGTTCGTCGATATTAGTAGGATTAAACATCAAGATAGTATGAAAAAGATAAGAATGCAAGCCACCAATGCACATAAGAAGAGTTTTCAGGAGTGTGTAATGGAGTTTCCAATGTTTAAATCTTTCATCTTAAATTCTTGAATATAAGCTTGAACATTTTCCCCTTTTAATTGTATTAGATTTAACCATTCAATCATAGATATCTGGGTATATGCTAAAGGATAGAATTGTTTTATCAATGCATAAATAAATCCAACCCAAGAAGAAGTGATTTTACCATGTTGTATCATATTTTCTAAGTTCGAATCTCCTGCCATATTAAAGTTGTACTTCCCATGTGGAGAGTAGCCAACTAAATATTTGTAGTGTCTTCTTTGATCTTCTACACCGTGTAGTATACTTCTATCTGTTTGACCCAATTGTTTGAATTTTCTGTGGTCAATTCTCCATCATAAACAAGCAAGTTAAACTTAACATCCAATTTCAATAAAGGTATATCATGAGAATGAGAAGGTTTTTTAGAATGATTATTCTTGGAAGAATTTTCACTTGCGTCACAAGTAGATGATGAGGATGATGGTGAAGAAGGTATTGAATATCCACCACCTTCACTTTCTCTTTGTGTATGTACTGATGATTCACCTTCCTGACATTTCAAACTCTTTAATATATATATCTTCCACTATTTCCTTCATCTCATGGAGTGTAGTCAAAATTTTTTTGGGGCTCATGGGAGGTATCTCTCCCTCATTTATCGTGGATTCCATCTCACGCTTACGAAATCCCGTTGGATTTCCATATTGAAAGACTTGTAAGATTACCTTCACCTTGTCTTATTTTAGCTCTTGTATGGATCACACACCTTCCACATCAATGTACGGATGCCATACCACCTGTACGAATGACACATGACAACTTTTTATTGGTCCAACTGGACTATCGATCATTTTTAGGTGACACATGGTATCTTGTCATGCTTCCATGTTAGCATGATGATGCCATCATATGCCAAGTTAGTTGTATGGATAGTCCACATGGCATCTCGTGGGCCTACCATGTGGCACCCCAGTGTTTTTTCTATTTACCTGTTTTTCCAAAACTTTAGACTATGATATCTTCCTTGTACGATGTCTGTTTGAGGCAATTCAAGCACCATTGGAAAGATCTCACCGATCCCTATGAAAAAGTGCCATTTGTTTTAGTATTTGAGACTATTAATTTTTGAGTGATCATAGATCCTCTTGGATCACTAATCCAACTCTAAATCCAATGGATGAAGTAGCAAGAGTATTAGCTACAATTAGGATTTCTGATAACAATCAAGATGAAGGATTTAAGAGCTCAGTTCCTTACAATGATTATGTTATTCAAATGAAAACCATGTTTGATTTAAAGGGTTTTAAACCATATCATGACACAACTGGACAAGATCTCAAAGTAAAGATAGATAAACTTTCAACCCCAACCTTTGATGGAATAGACAATATTTCAGCGAAATCCTTGATACAAAATTTACAGACCTATTACACACTCATCCCAATGAAGGATAAGGATGTCGTTCAATTTGTGACATTGCATATTGAAGGATATGCTTATGACTCAAGGTATCATTGTATGGCCACTCAAGGTCATAGCTAGGTAAATTACTTTAGTGATTTTAGTCAAAGATGAATTGATCAATTAAAACTTAAAATGAAGAGGAGTATTTTAAGGAATTTTCAAGCTTGAAGAAAACAAATTCCATCAATGTGTATGTTGAAAATTTTCAAAAAAATGTTGTTCTAGTACTGGATATGTCAGAAAAAAGGATTGCCTACCTTTTCCTTGAGGATCTTTAAGAGCCTTTTAAGGGGTTTGTTAAGGATTTTTCACCCTATACTTTACAAGAAGCAATAAAAAGAAGTTTGCAACTTGAGATTTATATACCAAAGAAATATGTCTCCCAATAATTCAAATCACCAAATCTTTGGAAAAACAAATGGAACTCTCAAAATAATACCCCTTCATTCACTCCACCAAAGAATGTCAAATTATGGACTTAGAAGGAAGAATCAATCACTTCTAAATTAAGAAAAACTAATGCAATCTAGTCTATTCTAAACTATTATATCTATCCCCAAGGGGAGAAAAGCTTGTATCTAATAGAGTAATGTACTGTACTGCTGCATATGAATTCTATAGATAGCTGTTTAATTCCACACACATAGTTACAACAAAAAATTAAACAAATATAGCTTTGTAATGTTAAAACATTCATTACTCATTATATGCAAAAGATTTCTAATAGAAAGTAAAATCATTCATCATTGCAGAAATAATTCATTAAGTTAGAGCGATATCACAGTTGCATAGTAGCTAAATAAGAAGTAGTTCAGAATTAGCAATCCACACAATCCATGAGAAAACTTGTACAGTCCTTCCTCCAACAAAATTGGTTCCTCTTTATTCATAGAAAAAGTAATTCTTCATACAAATAACTTAGCATGTATGCGCCAGTGAAAAGTCCTCTCTAATATATCATCTACTCCTATTTATACATTTTAGAAATGACTCTTTGACTACCCTAGCCTTTTTGACCTTCCTGACTTCTCGACTTCCAAAATCTATACTCTAGTGTCTTGCACTGGGAAAATGAAAATAAATTAAATTAAATTAAATAAAGTGCCAAATGTAGATAAGACAAAATCTTAAGTGGGACCAACTGGTCATTCAATGAATTCACCCCACACATTAGCTTCTTCAGCTATAGTTTTGTAGTCTACTGGCTCCAGTAATTTTATAGTCACTTCGTGCACAGCTAGTTGTGATTTTATTTCTGCCATTTTGGGTAGGGTTACCCTATAAAGGTCTTCCAAGAGGTAATTATCAACCGAGGCCTGTGCAATCCATTATTTTACTGCTTCTTCAGTGATTCCTTCAATTCTCTGTATGCTTAGTTCATCCTCACGT
This sequence comes from Pseudotsuga menziesii, assembly GCA_001517045.1. Lineage (NCBI taxonomy): Eukaryota > Viridiplantae > Streptophyta > Pinopsida > Pinales > Pinaceae > Pseudotsuga > Pseudotsuga menziesii. The sequence continues at coordinate 24,397 of LPNX011058179.1, read as the reverse complement.
AGTTTATCTTGGAGATATTTCATATGTTCATCTTTGTCTGGAAACTCCTTGATCTTTGCTGCTAAAGAGGTCTGACATTTATTATGTACTATGCACATTTTCTTGTAGAAATTCGTGCATCTTTATAAAGTCTTTTCGACCCCAACGATCAATCTCAAAGTGGATTTGCTGCAGAAATATAGGACTTCTAATTCTATTCTCAATCCTTCTGTTGTATTTTGCGGTAAGTACTCAAGAAATGTTGCATTGGCTTCTATCCAAGTTAGCTGTCCTTGAACCTTTTCTGCAACTTTTAATAGCCCTTCTCTGAAATCAATTTATACTGCTAAAATTTACTTCAACCTCGCCTCTGCCTACTTTATCTTATATATTTCCTCTATGAGTTTTAATTGTACTTGATGCATATTCCTCCGGATCAAGCAAGCTTGATCACAGAAAGGTGTGATATCAAGTTGTCTTTCAGTGGATATCTTTAACTGAGTCTATAATGATTGATTCAGTACCTCTAAATCCTTTGCTTGGGTTTTCATCTCCTCAGTTTGTTTGTTTACTGCGGATCTATGAGCTTCTAATTCCAAAATATTGCTTTCAAGATCCTTCTTCTCTCCCTCAGTGATTGTAACTGAAAGCACCAGTGCATCCTTTTTTTATTCTAAATGTTGGTAAGCCTTTCGGAGCTTTTCGAACTCAGATAGTGTAGCTTCATGCTTTCTCTTTGACTCTCGTCCTTATCCCCTTTCCTTTACCAGAGTGTCTATCATCTTAAGCATTTTTTCTTTATATTGTTCAACATCCTCTACCAATTTGCCAACGTGATCAACATTAGATTAAGCATTTGCAATGTTTATTGAGGCCAGAAATATGGGATCTTGGTTGGTGCATTGCATGACGGTTTTCTCAGTCACCGTGACTACATTAGGTTGGGTATCAACCTTTAATCTCTTTTCCAATGTCCAAACAATGGTTTTCTTCTTCAGGTCAAAGAATATCGTATCTAGGAATGCCACTGTATGATGCTTAGACAGAGTAAAAGGTACAAATTGTTGATGTATTTGTAACTTCAGAATGTATTCACTTGTATATTTCATATATTGTATTTGATTAGTCCTCGATGTTCCTATCGGGAGAATCAGTAATGTAAACAAGTCATGTAAATTCATAGAGGTTAACCCTCCTAGTTGATTAGGGGTCAAAGTCCCCACAGTTTCAGGGCACTAGAGTGATTAGACTCTCCTAGGGAAGTCGGCCCTGGTAAGTTATTGTCAAGTTGGGAATTAGTATAAATAGAGAGTGAGCCTATCTATTTAACACAAAGTCAGTCACACTCAGTTGTAGTGCATGAGTAAGAGAGAAGAAGCTGGGATAAGAGAGAGAACAGTTGTTGGAGATCATCTTACTGTCTTTGGGTTTTACTGTTGCCATTGGTGCTTATTCTATCTCTGAGGAAGTTGCGGGGTTTTCTCTTTTATGGTTTCCCCGAGGAAAATATATGTGTCCATTGTCTCTTGTGATTGATTGTTGTGCATGTTATTCTCTCAGATAAGATCCTAAGATAATTTTGTCTAATCGATAAAAATCTAATAGGGTATCAGAGCTAACTTGAGAATAAGACACTGTGTAGCTGTGGAAGCTAGGGCTTCTTAATTTTTGGGTCTCTCTCCACAATAAATCAACAAAAGGAGGCTAGGCCAAACCTCCATTGAAGGGCGCATCTTTCTATCGAAGCAGAATCTGATTCTAAGCACTTTCAGTTTTTGACCTACTACTACATCAGGAAATTAGGGATTTTCACCGAAGAGGAATTTTTGAGTGATCCCAGGATAGGATTTCTCTCCTCCTCAAAATCAAAGTTTAAAGACAAAAATCAAGGTTTATGGATGGGTAGAACTCCAGGAAAGTGAAACCCTAATATTCCCTGGAGCCAGAAAAACAACAGTGCAAAAGATCAGCTCCATATCCAATTTTCAGCTTCTCAAACTGGTAAGATCTAAATCTTTTGTATTTCCATTTGAGGTTCTCAGTTAAGATGTCTCATCACACCAAGCTTGATGAAAAGCTTGAGGGAGCCGATAAATTCTGAGCATGGAAGTATAGGATATCCCTAGTTCTTAAAGAAAATGGAATGGACTCCTACATCAATGGAGAGGTTCCAGTTCCAGAGGGAGATGAGGCTAAGGAATTACACAAAAGAAAATTGGTCATGGATAAGAGGATTATTGCTGATTCTATCAAGGATCACCTCATACCACATGTGTCCTCCCTAAATACACCTAGAGAGATGTTTGATGCCTTGACCAACCTATTTGAAGGGAAGAACATTAATCAAAAGATGACTTTGAGGAACCAGTTAAAGAATGTAAAGATCCAGAATGAAGAGACCATACAGTCATACTTCACAAGGGTCTCTCAAATCAAGGAACAACTTGAAGCAGTGGATGAAGAAGTAGAGAATGCATAAATTGTGATGACCACCTTGAATGGTCTCCCTAGGTCATGGGATTCTTTCATCCAAGGAATTTGTGACGGAAAGAAGCTAAGCAATTTTAGTAGGCTGTGGGGAGAATGCTCACAAGAAGAAGATCGAATAGTAGCTCAAGAATAAAAGATGGGAAATTAAGATCAAGCTCTCATAGTACACTCCAAGAAAAATAGAAGGGACAATCATCATCACCAAGGTAAGCATTCTCACCAGAAAGATAACTCTGTAAGATCAAGTAAGGATCTTTCCAAAATCAGATGCTATACATGTGATGAAAGAGGACACTTTGCTATAAATTTCCTATGAATAAGAATGGTTCTCAAAAGAAGAAGAACCACAAAAGAAGACATCATGCTCACACTACAGAGGATGATGATCCTCCCAGGAAGAGAGTCAAACAAGAAAGTGAAGACTCTTCAAGTGATGAAGAATATGTTCTGATCTCTGCTCTCATGGGAACTGTCACACATGGAAGCAAATATTGGCTTATTGATAGTGCGGCTTCCAAGCACATGACGGGATTCAAGGAATTTTTTGTGAAACTATCCGAACATAATTCACCCCACAAGGTAAAACTTGGAGATGGCTACCAATATCCCATAAAAGGTAGTGGTGAATCCTCCTACAAGCTAGACTTTGGAAAGTCTATGGAGATGAAGGCTGTCTTTTTTGTACCATGAATAAAGAAGAATATCCTCTCCATATCTGCATTGGATGAAAAAGGTATAATGGTTGCATTTGTAGATGTCCAAGTCCTTATGTGGCCAAAGGGAAATACTATAGATGATGCAGTAGTGATTGGGAAGTAAGAGGGAGGACTATACAAACTGAAGTGCCAACCAGAACAAGCTTTGTTCCATGACACAGTAGAGCCAAATGAACTTTGGCATAGAAGGCTTGCACATGTACACTATAGGGCACTACCATTGGCAAGCAAAGGTATTGAAGGACTTCTAGAAATGCAGGCAAAACATGATGGAGTTTACAAAGGATGTGTGAAAGGAAAGAACACAAAGAAGACATTTCCAAGTAGCGAAAGCAAGGCAAAAGGAATCATGGAAATCATTCACTCTGATGTATGCGGTTCGATGTCATCCAGCTCATTAAGCAGGTATGTATACTATGTTTCTTTCATTGATTATTTTTCTAGGAAGACATGGATATACTTCATGAAAAACAAGGATGAAGTATTCATCAAGTTCAAAGAGTTCAAGGCCTTGATCGAGAATCACACAGAAAATAAAATCAAGACCTTTCGATCAGACAATGGCGAATAATTCACATCAAATGAATTCAAAGAATTATGCATAGATTTAGGGATTAAGAGGGAGTTAACCACTCCATAAAATACACAACAGAATGGGGTTGCAGAAAGGAAGAATAGAATGATTATGGAAGGTGCAAGGGCAATGATTCATGATCAAGATCTTCATATGCATCTATGGGCAGAAGCTACTAGAACAGCTGTGTATGTACAGAACCATACTCCACATAAAGTACTCAATAACAAGACACCTGAAGAATTCTTCTTCGGTAGGAAACCAAAAATCAGTCATCTCAGAATATTTGGTTGTCCGGTGTACATACACATTCTGAAAGAAAAAAGGACAAAGTTAGATCCTTCAGAGAAGAAGGGTATATTTGTGGGATATAGTGAAAGCTTGAAGGCTTATATAATATGCTTCCCAGGATTCAAGAAGATCGACATCAGCAGGGACGTAACATTTGATGAAGATTCAGCCTACAACAAATCCAAAAAGAGACCTGCTGAAGACCCTGAAGAAACAGAAGTACCCATAATACAAGATACAACTATGAACGATGCAACTCAAGAAGAAGATCGAGAAATAGAAGAACCTGAGGAACCTGTAAATCCACCCCAAGAGAAGAAACCTAACAAGAGGAAACCTGCATGGGTATGAGAGGCTATCCAAGGTGCAGAAAGATATGGGCTCCAAAATAAATACACAGAGAAAGGAAAAGAACTAGGTCCTGCTCTGGCTATGTAGCCCTATTGTGTGACTTCATTGATAAAGAACCTTCCAACTATGAAGAAGTGGAAGAGAAGAAAGAATGGAAGGATGCTATGATCAAGGAGTACCAGTCGATCATGAAGAATGATGTCTGGGATGTTGTCCCAAGACCAAAGGGGAAGTCTATCATGACTTCCAAGTGGATCTACAAGATTAAGCATGCTGCATATGGTAGCATAGAGAAATATAAATCAATATTTGTGGCTCATGGCTTCTCCCAGAAAGAAGGGATAGATTATGAAGAGAATTTTGCACCTATATCCATATATACTTCCATCAGATCGGTAGTTGGTCTGGCTGCAGTAATGAAATGGGAGATAAACCAAATGGATGTCAAGACTGTTTTCTTGAATGGTGTAGTGGAAGAGGAAGTGTATGTGGAGAAACCACTCGGTTTTGAGACACATGACAGGGAGACTCATGTGTGTAAATTGAAAAAATCCCTGTATGGTTTGAAATAGGCACCCAGGACATGGTATGGTAGAATTGATGGCTTCCTATCTAGTATGGGCTTTACTAAGAGTAAAGCAGATTCCAACCTTGACTACAAGGTTGAAGAAGGGAACCCAGTGATACTCCTACTATATGTAGATGACCTGTTTGTAACGGGTGTAGATGGGTTGATTGCTAATACAAAGAGGAATCTTGCTGCCGAATTCGAGATGAAGGACTTGGGTATGATGCACTAATTTCTAGGCATGGAGGTGTGGCAGAATGCGGATGGAATCTCCCTGGGACAAGGGAAGTATGCAGTAGAGATCCTGAAGAGGTTCAGGATGATAGATTGTAAGGCCATGACCACACCTATGGCATCAAACCTGAAGCTATTGAGTGATGCTTCATCAAAGTCAATTGATGCTATGATGTATCATCAGATGATTCGGTCCTTGATGTACCTGACGAATACGAGACCATATATTTGCTTTGCTATGAACACATTGATCTAGTTCATGACAGATCCTAGACATGTTCACTTGATTTCTACAAAGCATATGCTGAGGTACCTAAAGGGTACAGTTGATTATGGGATCAAGTATAAGGTGAATCAGAAGATTGACCTAGAAGGTTATGTTGATTCAGATTGGGCAGGTAGTGCCATTGATAGGAAGAGCACTTCCAGGTGTTACTTCAGTATGGGATCAGGTGTGATCTCTTGGTTTAGTAGGAAGAAATCCTGTGTGGCACTGAGTACAACCAAAGTAGAGTATGTCGCATCTTGTTCGGCTAGTTGTGAGGCAATATGGCTAAGAAAGCTACTATCTAATTTTTTTGATCTCCAGTTGGATGCTACTTGTATATATTTCGACAACCGGAGCTGTGTGAAGTTTTCAGAGAACCCGGTGTTCCATGATAAGTCAAAGCATATCGAGATCAAATATCACTATATCAGGGATATGGTGCAGAGAGGAGCAGTGAAGCTCCAGTATGTTGCGACAGATGAACAAATAGCTGATGTGTTGACCAAGCCATTAGCCAGAGTGAATTTTGAGTACTTCAGAGAGAAGCTTAGTGTTCTCTAGATCGAGGTTCCCTCTGAAGGGAAGTGATGAGTCTGTGAGCCCTTTTGACATGTATGTAGGATTGGTTCCTCCCATGGTCAGATGTAAGTGCATAGCCCTTCTGACATGGATGTAGGATTGGTTCCTACCATGGTCAAATGTAAGTGCAGATCCCTTCTAACATGAATGTTTCATTGGTTCCTCTCATGGTCAGATGTAAGTGCAGAGCCCTTCTGACATGAATGCTGGATTGGTTCCTCTCATGGTCAGATGTAAGTGCAAATGCCTTCTGACATGAATGCTAGATTGGTTCCTCTCATGGTTAGATGTAAGTGCATATCCCTTCTGACATGAATGCTGGATTGGTTCCTCTCATGGTCATATGTAAGTGTAGAGCCCTTCTGACATGAATGCTGGATTGGTTCCTCTCATGGTCAGATGTAAGTGCAGAGCCTTTATGACATGAATTCTGGATGTGTTCCTCTCATGGTTAGATGTGAGTGTTGGGCCTTTCTAACATGGATGTAGGATGTGTTCCTCCCATGGTCAGATGTGAGTGTTGGGCGTGCCTTTCAGACATGGATGCTAGATGTGTGCCTCCCATGGTTAGATGTAAGTGCTGGGAAGACCTTTTTGACATGGATGTTGGATGTGTTCCTCACATGGTCAGATATAAGTGTTGAAGAAGATGAAGACCTACATGGAGGCTAGGCCTACAACCAACATGAAAAAGGTTTGGCTCTGTAGAAATTCCTGTGACGAGTAGAATTGAGAGATAGCACCCATTGATCGAGATAGCAAAAGAAGTGATGATGATCCAATGATGGTGATCCACTGTTAGCGTCAACTTACCAAAAATGCCCGAAAATGCATCATTGACACAACTCTCTATAAAAGGTTCCAATGACAAACGTCAACTGCAAACTTTGAGTTTCTCCTCACTCGTCGACTGGAAACCTTGAGCTCTACCAACACCATCAGCAAAACTTACTGGGAACTTCTGAAAAAAGGTCGTCGGCCAACTTATAAAAAGCTTCCGAAAAAAAGTTGTCAAACAAAAAAGATAAGCTTTCACCGATAGTGTCGGCTACACTTGGCAATATATTCCAACAAAATTTTGAAAATTCTCTGATCAAACATGTCGGCTAGGAAATGCTAACGCCGTCGATAATGTTGGCTTGAAAAAGTAAGTTTCACTGACGTAGTTGGCAAAAAATCAACAATATGCTTCTGAAAGACTTAGGATTTTGGACCAAATAAAGCAGAAAAAATATCGGATGGGAAAGTTGAGTTCTCCCAATGTGTTGGCTCAACTCGCTGAGTTCTTCCGACACATCGAAGGAAAAAGTTGAGTTTTGGCCTAGTGAAAAAATGATTTTCTGACTTGTTCGAAATAAAACTAAGTCATGGAAAGAAAAATCAAGGAGTAGTGCAAATCTAAGAAAGGCTAAAAACTTAAAATTTTAAGGAGGGGCCCTAAAATCATAAAAAATTTGGGGTAGTGGTTGCAACAGAAACAATTGGCGACTAGCTGGTGAACATAGATCTCTGAAAAACTATCTTTAAAAAAAATTTGCTATATGGTACTTGATTACAGTAACTTATTCGATGTTTCTTTCAAGATCATTTAAGAATCTAGACTTCTCCAGGGATGTAAAATTCAGTGTATCACATTGATCATAGTCCCTTGGGGTAAGGTAACAAGACTTAGAAGTACCGATAACTCTCTTGGGGTCAATATGTGAAATTCATTTTACCTCTATCTTTGGTTATCGTCGGATATGACACCATAGGACCGTGACATAGTCAGACAAATGCATTTGTTTGTTCCTCATTCCTCACGCTATTTGAATTCTTTTGATGCTTAAAGACTTTTGTATTTTGAGTCTTCCTTGATTGCTTCTTTCATTTTTGAGAAATTGATTTAGGTTCTTCCATCCATAATGTCCTTTTGTGTGAGTAATGACTTGTTTCAACTCACGGACGGAGAATAACCTTTTAAGAAATCTATCTATTTTACTGATTTATTTCTTCAATATATCTCCTTGATATCTTTTTGGAATTTTGACTCTTTATCTTTAAGCCTTTTGGCTTTCATTTTGTAGCATGGGATAATTTTGAATGCCATACATCTGGCGATTCTACTTCCTTTTCATGTTTATATTACAACAAGACTCCTAGGACAGATATTAGTGTGAAAGTGGATGGAGCCCCAAGATAGTATTCTAGACTTCATACACCTTAGTTATTTTATAGGATTTTAAACAAGACTTCAATGTATTCTTGAAATAGTTTCCCTTTCAACTGTCCAGTAGTTAAAGAATCTCATCTTTGATCAAAATCTTGCATACATTTCCTAATAAGCAGTTCTTAAAATTAAAAGCATTTTGCAATTTGTTCAGATTCCTATGTCCCCAAGCACCAAAAAATTGAGCTGGCTTATTCTGAACAAAATCAAATGAACTAAAGTAAATAAACAAAGGAGAGGAAATAAAACCTAAAGAGAAAGCAAGAACATAAAATAAAATGTTTATTTATGTACAAAAGGACTCCCTAAAGTACTAGGTGAAATAAGGTTTGAGAACAAGGCCATGAACATGAAGGTTTTCTTCCTGCCCTTGTAAATCTTGTAAATTATAAGTCGAGGGGCCTAAATTCTCAGCAATCTGAAAGGGGCCAACCCATAGATGTTGAAATTTAGTATGTTTTCCCTTCTCATCATGTGGGTGATCCCACTTTAGAACCAAGTCTCCTACCTCAAAATTCCCTTTTCCATATTTTCGCTTATCAAACCATCTCTTGACAATTTCTTGTTGTTGTTTGAATCTTTCCTTAGACTTAAGTCTGGACTCTTCAAGCTTCAGCAAAGTGTTAATACGAGCCTGTAAAATTTCACTACCAGATCCTTGTGAGGCTTGAGCTAACTGAGATGATGGAAGCATAATGTTTGGCGGTAAAATAGGCTCTTTACCATAAACTAGAGTATAAGGGGACACTCCTAAGGAGTTCTTCGGGGTGACCCTATATTCCCATAATTAATTGGGAAGAGTTGTGTTCCAAATCCTTTGATTTTCAATAACAGTATTTTTTAGAATTCTGATAATATTTTTGTTTGTGGATTCTGCTAACCCATTTCCTTGAGGATAATAATTGGCAGAATAATGCAATTTGATTCCCTTTTCACTAGCGAATTTAATTATTTTAATGGATGAAAACTAAGATGCATTATAAAAAAAAGTGAAATTCGAACCCCAAACCTGGTCATGATGTTTTCTTGTAAAACGTTGATGACCACGTCCTCGTTCACTTTGCATAGTGGAATTGCTTCTACCGATCTATGAAGTAATCTGTTACTGTAAGGATACATTTATGCTGTAGTGAAGAATTCAGATTAATTTCTCCAATGATGTATATGCCCCACTGTTCGAAAGGCTTTGAAATAATAAAGGGTTAAAATGGTCTGTCTGCTTTTGCTAATATTCCACTATTTCTTTGACATAATTCACATTTTCTCACATAGGCATGACCATCTTTAAATAATGTTGGCCAATAATAGCCAACCTGAAGGATCTTGTGATCCACATTATGTCTAGAGAAATGTCCTCTAGCAGGGCCATCGTGCAATTATTTAACAACTTTGGAAGCATCTTCTTGCTCGAGGAATCTCAGAAATACTCCATCATAGTTCTTCCTAAAAATAACTCCATCAATTATTTGGTAAGAGGCTGAATTTAGACGAAGTACCCTTCGTTGCTTAGAGTTCCAATGCTCTGGTAAATATCCTTGTTGGAGTTAATGCACTAGGTATCTATACCAAGATTTGAGAGCAGTAAAAATAGGACACACATCAATCATATTTAACTCTACTTCATTTTCCCACTCACAGTCTTCATCATTATGACCTTCCACAATTAACTTGCATAGCCCTTGACCTTTGATAATATTGTCTGGTTTGAACTCTAAATCATAGTCCTACAATGTTGTCACCCAGTTCCCTCTTCCTTCACCCAATTCTCTCTATATGAAGAGGGTTCTGACAACTGGATGAGGGACTATTACCTTGGTTCTGTTTTTTTAAATGTAAGGTCTGAATTGTTTTGCTGCTTTAAAGACTGCATATGCTTGTTTATCTACAGTAGGGTAGTTAAATTCAACCACTTATAATCCAGTGCTCATAAATGATATTGGGTACTCATCTCCCAATTCTCCCTTCTGTGTGAGCATTGCTGCAAGCGAGTTGTCTGAAGTGAAAGTGTACATAATAAAATATTTTTCAAAATTGGGACTTCTTAGAGAAGGTGCATGAGCTATTATTGCTTTGATGTTATTAAAGGCAACCTTCTCCACATTATTCCATTTAAATTGCACACTCTTCTTCACCATTTGTTGCAAATGTTTTATGATTTGTGTAAAGTCAGGAACAAACCTTCGAACAAAATTTATGGTACCCATAAATGATTGCATACCTTTTTTGTTATGGGTTAAGGGAATCTGAGATATAAATTCAATTCTTTTCGGGTATATGGAGATTCCCTTTTTTGAAATGATATGTCCCAATAGTTTTCCTTCTAATACTGCGAAGATGATTTTCTTTGGATTCAAATATTTGTCGTATTTTCTACAGCTATAAAAAATCTATTTTAAATGAAAAACATGATCTTCCCTTTTCTTAGAGAAAACTGTTACATCATCTAAATATACCACCACACTGTGGCCAATCAATCCTTGGAAAGCGATATCCATCACCCTCTAAAACGTAGCTCCAACATTGATGAGATCGAAAGGCATTCTTCTGTAAGAAAATGTTCCCCACTTCGTTCGAAATGTAGTTTTCAACCTATCTTACTCAGGCACCAATACTTGGTTATAACCTGAAAATCCATCTAATACAGAGAACAGTTCTGAACCTGATACCATCTGGAGAATTTGTTCCATTGGTTGAATCATATAGCTATCTTTATCTGATGCTCTATTCAAATTTATGAAGTCGACACATAATCTTATTTCCCCTGACTTCTTCCTCACTGGAACCAAATTGGCTACTAATTCTGAATGTCGGACTCTGAAAATAATCTTTGCATCAAGTAATTTCTTTACTTCATTTTGGATTAAAGGTTCCAACTTTGGATTCATTTTCCTCGGTTGTTGTTAAAATGGTTTTACGCCCTCTTTAATGGGAATATCATGTTGAATGATACGTGTGTCCAAGCAAATATATATTTGTACTGCTGAAACAAATTGATAAACCTTCTCCTTTCTCCGGGTGAGCAACACTTTCCCAAGTTCACGTATTTGGGATCAACCTCTGTCCCTAAATTGATCAGTTTATATTGCATAGATGAATGGTTAGTCTTGACATTGGCTGGCTTTCTGAACTTGTTATGTAAGTCAAACATCCCTTCTAGTGACTTTACTCCTTTGGGCATAAAATTCCCTTTAGTTACTTCTTCGTTTTGTAGATTTGCTTGATGTTCTTCATCATCAATCACAAAGTCTTTGAAACTTTTATCATTTGTTAGGAAATCAATAATTTGCTCACCATCATTAAACACCCTCAGATTTGTAACATTATCTGGTACTGTTGATCTGAAAATAAGTTCAATAGAACAGTTGTTATTAGTAGGTACTAACCTAGTAGCAGAAACAACTAAAAAATCTATAGGAGAAGTATTACATCCTTAGTATATAGTTTAGACCTTATGATAACTTTATTTTCCTAAATTTCATTGATGTCCTATGGTTTAGACTTAGGAGAATTAATCCAGTAATATATCTGGTTATTTTGGCCTATTCACACCTACAACAATGCCTTGGTTTGGTCAACCTAGCCCATGTGCTCCCTCATTATGCATTGGAGCACTATCTCCTTGATTTGTGGGGCCTTGGTTTGACTAAGTGTGCTAGGGGTGTATTTTGCCTATTTTAGCTCTCCTAGGAGCATTTATTACCACCTAGAGCACCCCACCTACCTCTATCTACTCACCCATGCATGTTTTGGAGTCTTCAATGACCTAGCACACCTCACCAACACTCACACATCAATTTGAGTCTGTTTGGGATGAGTTGGGTCTCCATTGGTCCACCTAGGGGGGATTGAGGTCATTTATCACATTAACACATGTACAAATCCAATTGGCTTCCAGAGCCACTTGAATTTTTCCATTGTATTATAAATGATGTATGATAATAATATGAAAAGTAATCATCACCTTTCACATGTGTTGTTCCAACTATTTTCTGTCTCTGTGTTTTCTCTTGCATGTTTTGTCAAACACTTTGATGGTGAAATTGTTCTAGCTCCTAGATCTAGTTTGAGATGCATTTCTCACATGGAATCATATCTTGTTGGAGCTGCAAAAAATCTTGTGAGGTTGAGTTGATGTTTAGGGCATATTTCCAGTTTATGTGAGTGTTTTTCATTGCAGGTTTTTACAACAACTTCATGGATTCGAAAGTTGTTCCTCTCCTTTCCCCTTTCAACTATTCTGAATGGAAGTCAAATATGTGTGCATATCTCAAGAGGCAATGTCTCTATGATGTGTCCATTGGTGCTGTGAGAGAACCAGGTCCTGTCAAGAGAAGGATGCTTGGCTTAATGACAATGGTAGATCCTATGGAACTATGTGTCTAGCTATACCTCCTACAATGCGCTACATCCTTGATTCTGTTGATTACCCATTCGAGCTGTGGAGAAATCTAGATGAAGCTCTTGGTAGGCAGCAAGAATATGTGAGCTATATGGAGAGCAAGCAAATGGGCACCTCCTTATGTGTTCTTCCTCTATGATCTCGGCCTCATGCATTTCTCAAGAAGTTGTTCAAAATGAAGAAGAAGAAGTAGCCAGAGATTCAGCAAATTCCCCAACTCAAGTTTCTTCCTCTATGGCTTCTTCTCCTTGTCTAGAAGCTATGTTTCATGAAGAGACCATACGAGTTGCTGCCATCACTACTGCTGAAGATTCATCTATCCTTTCTACACCCTTCTCCTCTATGTCTTCTATTACGAATGGGAAAGATGTATTTGTTGGAGACATTTACCATCATACACACTCTTTTTGGTCAAATTGGCGTAGTTAAACCACTATCCTAAGTATAATTGACATTAATTGACATCAGTGGAGCATTAATTGCCATCATCGAGTCACACCCATGCCTACCTACAGTCAAGGAGGCTAACTTATCCTTCTCCTACATTCAAGGAGGCTAACTGGAGCACTCTGAGGGTGATCTGAGTGATATTAATGCACCTAATTGCTAACTGGTGGTTACAATCAGTTCAACCAGTCAGTTAAGGTGCCTCCTCTCATTAAATATATTATTTAATGATTATTTATTATTATTTAATGATACAAAGTCAACAGGGCGCCTCCACCAACTTTTGATGATCAATTCAGCTTCAGTTAACCTCATAAGGGTTCATTGAAGTCATGGAGCTCTAGCACTTGATGGTTGGTTTGATATGACATGTGTTGGATCTCTTTCAGTTGAGATTCAATCATTTATTGCACTCTGACTTCAGTTAGGCTTTGGTGAGTCAATTAGGGTTTTGGTCAAGTGGTTAACTGAGTGTGATTGAATGGCTGACAGTCAGTTAAGCCAGACTCACTCATGATTTTGAATTGCCTCCTTAGGTATTCGAATTTCTCATGGATTCAAGCATTTGCTTGACATTGGTATTGTAACCATTCATTGTTTATTAAATATACAGAGAGGAAACCAATTCCGGTTCTGATTAACACCATTTCATGAGTTATTTGTTGATTATTCTTTGATGAGATTGATGGTTTGTTCCTAGATCAATGTGCAAGAATAATATGGTATCAGATCATACGGCAGGGCAAAGATCTATCTCTCAAAAACAAGCTTTTTGACAGATTTCTCCATGAAAAGTGAGCAATAGCTCAAAATTCCAGCACTGCACCAGAAGCCAAGGCTTACCACTCAATATCCCAAGTAAAGAACTTGTTGATCAAGCTTGCTTGATTGACTATGCTGGGTGTGATGAAAGCCTAGAATGTGCAGGCTGTTCGACCTTATTTTTCCCTTTCTGTTTTGATTTTCAGGTTTCTACAGGTGAAGCATTTGCTACAGCACATCCAGATGGCCTCCTTAGCATATCTCTTGACTCCATACAATTTCCACTCATGGAAAAATAAAATGGAGATTCAGTTGCGCTCCAAAGGACTTTTTAGAGTTTCCATGGACACTGAAGTTGAGCGTAGATCCGCCATAGAAAAATCAAGATTCTTGAACAAGAAGGATGAAGCCTTCGGTTTCTTGTGCCTCTCTATTTCCGAAGACCTTCTCTTCCATCTTACGGATCTGAAGAAACTGAAAGAAATATGGGACAAATTGGAATCTCTATACCGAAAACATGATGACTTGAGAGTTTACCAACTTGAAAATGAACTCATGTCTCTCCAACCTTCCAATTTCGAGACTCTGAATGATTTCTTTACAAAGTTCAAGCATACTGTTTTACTCTTGAAGCAATGCAAGGTGGAGAAGGAGGATGATCAGCTCATCCTTGCCATCCTCTCCAAACTTGGGGCTGATTATTCAATTTTTGTTTCTACATTCCGTGTGGGGAAGCTCACAACCCCTGGATGGAAGATGACTACACTCAATGCCTTCATTGAGTCACTAACTAATGAACATGACAAGCTTGTCCAGATGGGGATCATCCGATATTCCCATGATCAAGCCCTCCATGTCTTAGGGCCCAAAGATCTAAAGGGTAAAGGAAAGCAACAAAAAAATCAGAAAACTAAATTTGATGCTCCCAAGCCTAGAGTTGAAAACCAGTAGCATGATGAATCTTTTGGTTCAAGGAAGAACAAAGGAAAATGGCACAATGTTGAAGAAAAAGTCCAGTGTTCTTACTGGAAAAAGGGTTTTCACCCTGAACATGCCTGTATGAAGAAAAATATTGATGAAGCAACCTCTGTTCTTGAGAGGAATCACATCAATCTTCCGGAGAGCTTTCGGAGGAGAGATCACTAAAATCGGGAACCACAACATGAGAAAGGTCATGCCCTCATGGCAAGCACTTCGAAGTCCAAAGAAATGTTGATTGATAGTGGAGCTTCAAATCACATGATGGCTGAAAAAGACTCCTTTTCATCCTTGGAGACCAACAAATCCATCCCCATCCACATGGGAGATGACTCCACCATCATTTCCGAAGGACAAGGTACTGTAGATCTAGAAAATGGTTTTTTCTCTAATGTTTTGTATGTACTGTCTCTAGCAGAAAATATCCTTAGTGTCTATCAGATGACACATATAGGAATGACTAAGAGAGTCTCTTTCAGCTCAAATGATGTTGAGATAACAGAAATTGCATCTAGGAAACTCATTGCTAAAGGCCTTGCAACCCATCATGCAAAAGCCTATGAGTTCTCTCACTTTGTTGTGGATGCTGTAGCTAGGGTTTTCACCCTAGCTTGTGCTAATGAGCACCTACTAAGGAATCTGGAATCCTTAGTAGCAGTTCCATGATGTGTATGAATTAAATAAAGATAAACTTAAATAAAGACTAATCTAAATACGTTCTTGAAGCTAAAGCAGTAAAAAGTAAATAACATGGAGCAAAAACTGTAAAGGAATGAATAATGATTTTTATTGATGTTACCTCCAATGAGGAGGTTGGTGGAGTCCGTTGCGCTGGTACGATGTCGGTGGCTTCGAGCTCCAAGCTGCTTCTTCTCCTTCTCCGGTGGTGGAAATGGGCCAAAAGAGTTCTCAATGGTGAAAGTAGCTTTATGGTAAGCTAGTGTTTCGAGAATAATTTCGGTAGAGGCAGGATGCTTATGATAGTGGATGTGGAATAATGGGTCTCCATCACTTATTTATAAAACCATGTTTAGGTCAGCTTTTTAGGGTTTTAGCTGTTTTAGGGTTTCAGCTATTAGGGTTTCTTCTTTTT